>WTXG01000327.1:0-36396 GCA_022496185.1 Multifurca ochricompacta | reverse complement strand
AGCGCCTGAAAGTAGTTGTTAAAAGATGTAGAAGAAAGAAAGAAAAAAAAAAGGTGGAGGGTCTTCCCTAGTCGGCCCTGCACATTTAGGGCCGGTTCAGGGGTGCATGTCGCGTGGGATGCGTGAGCGTGAGAAAGGTTTGATATGATCATGTGATCTCTTTATAGCAACCCAAAATAATCCCAAACAGATCGATCTTAAATATACGCTAAAACTCCAGAACACCTGGCAGAATGTTCATTGGGGGGGGCCAGACACTAGAACAATCCAGGCGCAGCCACCCTCCACGCTCCTTCTCCTCTTATGTCCATCGCGCGGCAGATACACCGCACACTTGCCAGTTCAGCCTCTGGCCTCCAGCCCTCTCTTAATGGCTATTTAACGGCGTCACAGGTATTATTGCATTAAGCCCCACGGAAGTCACAACATATGAGCAGGAGTACACACCTTCGCACGAATCCTTCGCGTCGCCGAACAGCATCTTCGTTCCTGGCATGTAAAACATGGGTTCGGCACATCCGCTATATATATATATTTTTAAAAATTGAAAGCGCCATCAATCCGGCCCCCCAAAAAAGGTCAGTTGTCGTGCTCACTCGTGGTGAGGGACTAGGGGAGAGGAACGATAAACACGTACCATATCCGCTGCTCATGCCTCGCTTCATCACGACGACTTGCTTGCTCTTCCATGCGTGTAACACGGGCATGCCGGCAATCGAGCTACCCGGCTCCAACGCAATCGGGTTGACCGTATCGTTCGCGCCAATGACGAGCGTCACGTCTGTGTCGCTAAAGTCGTCGTTGATCTCGTCCATTTCCAACACAACTGTAAGACACATTCTCCGATAAATTCACTGGTGAGGCGAGAAAGACGGGAGGAGGATCGTACTGTCATAGGGCACTGATGCTTCGGCAAGTAAAACGTTGCACTGGCCTGGCATGCGTCCTGCGACTGGATGGATGGCAAAGCGCACGTTCACACCCTTTGCCCGCAAAAGGGACGTGATTTCTGATATCGCGTATTGTGCCTTTGCCACAGCCATGCCGTACCCGACCACCTGCGCCACGTAGTTAATGTAAGAACGTGACAGGAAAAAAAGGTTGAAAGACCAACCAAGATGACGCTGTCAGCATTTGCCAGTGCCTCCACCACATCATCCGCGTTTGTCTGTGTGATTTGACCTTCGATCTTATAGTCGGAAGGCGCGGCCGCTGGAGCAGCGCCGCCAAAGAGAACATTGATAGGTGAGCGATTCATGGCCACGCACTGCATGTGATAAATATATACAAGTTGACCTGCAGATCAGAAGAGGATGCGCACCATAATGTACGACAGAATGGAGCCGCTGACGCCGATTAAAGACCCAACGTAGTTAATAACGGATTGTCGAGCATGAAACCTATGATACCAAAGTATCGCTACATCAGAATACTTAAAGGGTCGCAACAGCAAGTTCCGAGACAGACCCTCAGCAACCAAAGCGAACCCAGAGTACGCATTCAGCACAGTAATAACGACAGCTGCCGCAGACCTTCGTCGTCAACAGAGGTTCTAGAGAGAAGAAAGCAGAGCAACGTACGCATATCCGCTCCTCCGACTGCAGCAGTAAGCGTGTATCCCTTAATGAAACTGAGCAGCGCGTTCAATCCAAGGTATCCGGCGGCCACTGCCGGGACGACTGGTGCAGCAGCTAAGAACCCTCCCATGGCCGCCAGGTTCACGCCGAGCAGGGATCCATTGATGAGATGCCGAGCCGGAAGCATGAGGGGCTTGGACGACATCTTCTCAGCGAGCTTGAGAAAGGCGACGATAGAGCCTGTGAACGTCACACCGCCTTTTTCCACAATGCAACGCGCGACGTCAGTTATCCCCCGAGCCCGAGCTGGTTCAAAAAAAAAAAAGATGGGGAGCGAGCGTACCAATAAGGACACCAAGGTACGCCGTGACCAAGTGCAGCGTAGAAATGTGATCCGCCGCGGTGCCGATCACGCTGCCGATGCTTGTCAGCACAGCCGCGAGACCTACGACCGAATGCAACGCCGCCACCATCTGCGGGAGCTCCGTTGCGGTGATACGGCGACCGATGATCGCGCCGGCTGTTCCGCCAATGGTTGCGACGGCTGCGAATTGGACCAGTACCTCTGGTGAGAAGCCGACTGCTGCAAGTGAAGCGAGGATGCCTGAGCCTACGCCGAGTATCCCGAGCACGTTGCCCTGGCGCGCGGTCGCCTGGGAGGCGAGACCGGATAATGAAGCTGGCAACAAAACTTACTCATGATCAAAGTTTCAACGCGGGAACTCAAATGCCGAACCTATGCAGAGGATGCTACTTGTCAGATACCCAGCCTGCACAAGACCTGCCATTCCTGTATGGGCTGCCGCGAGAAAACCTCCAGTGAATACCACCGCAGGATCCCGTATAGCCACGAATATTCTGGGGATCTCCAGGTCCTACATGGTCGAGTTAGAATGAACGTATGAAGCATTGTAAAATACACATTACTCTTGAACATGTCCAACATGCGTTTAGTGATCGCGAAGCCTCCAGCGACATTAACGCTGGCCAGAAGAACTGACAGTGCGCCGAGTACTTGAGATGCAGTTCCAGGAAGGTATCCACCGCCCATGACAAAGAGCCCACCAATACCAACCATACCTGACATCCCACGATGAGTCGTCGTCGAACATTGGAGTAGGTTCCAGCTTACCGGAGATCGCATTCGTAACGGACATCAGCGGAGAGTGCAAGCGGGTGCGACTCCCCAGACAACGCGGTACCCGATAAGACCAGCCAGACCAAACGTGAAGAAGTTGGCCATGAAAAGCGGACCCGTCACTTTCCCTAGTGCAACAGCGGTACCCATACCTGCTGTGACAGTCGCAACTTCGCGCGTGGCCTTCTGCCATGGCGTAATTGCGCGCGTTTCCTTCGCTTCAGCTGTCTTCGCGGCGGGGTGGAGCAGCAGGGGCAGCGGGGGCCACACGCGGGACAGGCTGGAGAAGAGCACCATGATGCACCACAAGAGCGCCGCGAACAACTTCATCATCCAGATTGATATGAAAACTTGAAGGTGTGCTGGGGTCATGGACAGAAGAAACTTTGTGATGTTGTTGGAATAGAGTGTCGAGGATTGAGTTGGAAGCCGGGACGGGAGATCAGTGTAACCTAGTGAAAACGCTGAATCAATAGCTGGAAACATACAAAACATTCGTCGACACACACCGATTATTGTGACCCCTTTGTGAACATGAAGTTTTCCGGAATAGTAGCCTCGCAATTTCCACCTGCTTCCGCCGCCAAATCCACGATGACCGAGCCTTGCTTCATAACGCCAAGCATCTATGCTCGTGAACTATTAGCGAACTACTGCCTGGTGATGTGTCTTTCGACCTAACCTCCTTTGTGATCAGCTTTGGTGCAGGTCTTCCGGGAATGAGAGCCTGAAGGATAGCATGAATCGAAGTGATGAAGGGACAGTGAAAGAGAACTTACCGTGGTTATTACAATGTCTACCTCCTTGCACTGTTCTAAGAAAAGAGCCATTTCGGCCTCTATGAACTCCTTGGACATCTCTTCGCATAACCACCGCTTCCGCTTCCGTCTTCTTGTATTGAGACCTCGATAAATTCTGCACCAAGAGATTGGACCTGTTCACGAACGGCAGGACGTGTGTCGAAACCGCGCACGATAGCACCGAGACGTCGCGCGGTAGCAATGGCGCTGAGACCTGCAACACCTGCGCCAATCACTAGGACCTTGCATGGTGGGATCTACGCACGTTTCTAAATAAATATTTTATTTTATTTATTAGAAAAGGAAACCCACGCTACCTTTCTGGACAAAGGTAAATGCAAACGTAAGAAGCCGAGGACGAGCCAAGGCCGAGGAACAAACTCAAACACGTAAAAAAAAAGTGAAGACGTACCCGCGGCAGACTTGACCGGTCATGTATCGACCAAAGTGATTAGCAGCTTCCAATACGGCCTTGTAGCCAGCTATATTTGCCATAGAGCTAATCACAATCACAACGTGTTAGCGCTATGCGCCACGCATAGGAGAACAGCAAGCAACCTGAGCGCATCGAAAGTTTGGGCACGTGAAATTCGGGGTATCATGTCCATGGCCAACGTGTTGACGTCTCTTTTCGCCAATTCTACAAGCGCTTTATTTTGCTTCGGATATAGGAAGGAGACAAGGGTGCTCCCTTGCTTGATCTCCTCGACTTCTCGTTCTTGCTCTTGCAAAGGCGGCCGGACCTTGAGCATGATATCGGTGTTGGCAAAGAGCTCTTCGCGAGATGTGAGCGTCGCCCCCGCCTTTTCGTAATCTTCGTTCAAAAACTGCGCTCGCGTCCCGGCATCGCGTTCTACAAGCACTTGCGCGAAGCCTTTTTTTCGGAGAAGGGTCACATTTTGTGGTGTTAGCGCAACGCGACATTCGTTCGGGTAGATCTCTCGCGGAACGCCGACCCTCAGGGACGAGTAAGGACGCCTTGAGAAAACAAAAACAAAACAAAGCCGAGTCGGCAAGGCATCGATTTAAAGAGGACAAGGGTCGAGTTGGCGGATCACACACTCACTTGATTCTACCTCAGCCGATGCGGACGGTTTGGTCTCTTCGCGCACGTGTCTAGACACATGAAATGCCCGAAGAGGAGTAGCAGTGGCTTAAGGGATGGCACAATCGTCAGCTACGAGGTTGTTCGAGCAGCTAAGACACTTGGAATGCTCACTGCTTGTGAGCCTCCCTGTAGAGAGGAGACGCGGGGGTGTGTCGGGATCTTCGCAAGCAGCAGACGATAGTGGCCGTAGGGATGGCCATCGTCATGGGGATGTGAGAGAGACGTATTGAGGAAAGATGTGGTTAAACTGGCCGTGTTGGCAAGGCAAGAGTCCTCAAAAGAGAGAGGTCACAGGCGGGCAGATGAGGCAGTAGGTACGGGTAACTATAAATTAATTTAAAGAAAGGGTAAGCGACCGGGCACCCGGCCAGTCGGCAGCGTCCATCTCATCGATCTGATCACATGTCACCCCTACCCACGCCCATGAACCTCACCCTCTTCGAACCCATCGATCTGATTGCTTGCACGCGTGTACCACCCACAAGCCAGGCTTATCCTCGGTCGAGGGGTTTGTGAGCACCTTTGGGGCTTGACAACTGAATGGGTTGAAATTTAAAATATTCCTATCCGTCGTCATGCTTTCCTCTGACACGTCACATCCAACCAAACGACCACACGTCCTCATTTTTGGCCGTTCAACTTTCATATGAATAGGACATGCACACTTCACAGCGTAGTACTCACGGAAACCCGACCCTCGGAAAGGCCATCTAGTGATGTAATATTTTGCACCATTACAGGACGTCAAGTTACACGCGACGACGAATTCTCTTCTCCACGCGCCCCTCTGACCCACCCCACGCCAATCAAATATACTTGGTACTTGGAAATAACGGCTTGCCGCGGCCCTTGCGTGCGGAACTCCATTTGTTGACGTCAGAAAATATGCTTTTATATACTATCTTTGGTGCAGACTATTTGAACATGCGCCGCCAGTACATGCGTACGAGGCCCTATGAACCACGATCACAATTTCCAAAAAATCAAATTCCGCCTCAATTTAAAGCGGCTGCTCGTCGCTGAACTCTAGCTCTGTCTTAAGGAGTTCTTGCACGTGGGGATGTTTCCACAAGCGCTCTGCGTCCTCAGGATCGATTGGGGGCAACGGCTTGCGAGGTAACCCCCCATAGCCAAATAGTCTCTCGGTTAAGAACTTCGTGCCGAAATTGACGCCTTTGCGATTGTAAAGTCTGCACGCGCTATGATCCCTTGCAGCTGTTGAGCCTCTGGTAATCGCGAAGGGTCTCTGGTGGCTGCTGCCTCCGATAACTCAAACAACTTCACCAGGGCGTGCTAATGGCCACATAATCTATTGGCATCTGACTGAGCGCGCCGACCAAACACTCACCGGCGCAATATTGGCAAGGCCAATGGCGCCATGGCCATGGGCGAAGGCGGACGAGGTGAGAAAGTCTGCGTAACCTCCCAAGACTAGGAATGGTGCATTAGGATTCTTGCGCGATACAGTTTGTCAAATGCTGGATCAGCAACGGCAGCCGCGATCCGCGTGAGCTTGCCGACACACCACATCTGTGATACGTACGTATAGTGTGGTGAGAAACTGTACTTCTATGGCATGGCAGAAAACCCACGTGAGCTTTATACCGGACAGGTTCGGACATGAGGTCGCAAGGTCCACAACCAGGTCTGAGTCGAGGTCAATACCTGCGCTGGCGCCAGGATCTGCAAGCGCGCGCACACCGCGATCGATAAATTGGGGAGGGAGATTGAGCGAACACGACACGCACAGTTGTATATCAGAACAGGTACAGGGCACCTTTCTGCAACTTCGACATAGAATGCTTTGAGTGCCCGGCGGTGACTCGAAAGCACGCCGGCGAAGTCCAGGGGAATCACAATAACGGCGTCGGCCCCTGCAGCAGCGACTTCCTCACAAAGTACGATTGTCTCCCGCGTGCTACCACTCCCAGTGCCTACGATGATGGGGATATGTGAAAAGCCCGCGCCATCCAATGCGTTTCGGGCTGAACGGACGAGGGTTGCACGCTCCCCATGCGTCAGGTGTATTCCCTCGCCCATTGTACCCGCCAAGAGTGGGCGCACTCCAGCACCGGCCAATCTCACAACATGTAACTCGATTGAACGCAGGTCTGCATTTCTCAGAAGTATCAACGCGATGGAACGCCACAGAGACGGTGTAGAAGAGACAGACCGAGGTCCTCACACCCTGGACGAAAAAAGTGGGTATGGGAGCGAAGATACCAGGCGTCAGAGAGCGCGTGGTACGTGAAGAGTAACTTGAAACTCCGTTAGAGGTCATGGTGAGGAGAGAACGGGAGATGAACGAGCAAGCATAGCTGCATCGTGGGGCCAGTATAAATACTAAATACAAAGGAAGTGACATAGTTTTCGCTTCGCCCGGCCGGAAAGCTTGGCCGCTACGGACCGCCCGGACCGAGCTCCGCGGACCGTCCGTTGCCGTTCATTTAATTGTATTTGTATTTGTGTGGATCGGTGGCGTGCGTGGATAGTGGATTGGGGTGGTGGAGCGCAGCCCATTGGGCCGTCATCTCATCTCGTCCGTTTCAGTTTCACGACCACGACCATGAAAATTGCAGAATGCAGAATGAGGAGTCCCATTGGAATCATCGCGTTCATAGATAGTCGCGCATCACGGGTTTTACCCCATGCGCCTAACTCAAGCCAAAACCCCTCATAACATTTACGTGAAAAGATTGATTCCCACTTTTCGAATTAGTCGAAAAAAAAAAGGTCCAGTTGACTCAATGGCGAAGCATTGGCGGGAGCGCCCTTACCTGGTGTCGGTGTCAAAGAGTGACGCCGAGCCGAGCACCGTGGCCGTGGCCGTGGAG
Source organism: Multifurca ochricompacta (assembly GCA_022496185.1). NCBI lineage: Eukaryota > Fungi > Basidiomycota > Agaricomycetes > Russulales > Russulaceae > Multifurca > Multifurca ochricompacta. The sequence goes on along the minus strand of WTXG01000327.1, from coordinate 28,939 downwards.
TGGTCAAGTAAAGTGAAGGGCAAAGCAAGCGACAAGCAACAAAGACCCATCTCAACCTTACACTCAGGACGTGATCCAGGTCTCGGGCTGAGGGCTAACTCTTAACACCACCTGCGCATATTAAACACGACGTCATTTCTATTTTGTTGGTCAATAAATACCAACGAAACGTGCATCAGAGATGTGTGTATAGACGTACCAGGCACTTTTTTTTGAAACGTTGTCCGACCCCGTTCTAGAATGTCTGGAAGCCCTGACTCATGTCTTCACCTTAAGAATCAGTAGCGAGAGTGTTGGGACTATGATTTGCTGGCACCTCCCTCAACGACCACTAATTTATCCAGTACTTCGCGTTCCCATGCCGTCAAGCCATCTGTATCTTTATCCCCTGCGTCCTCCATTGCGGCTTCGAACACCTCCCATGGTACGCACCTACGGTCACCCTCCTCCGTTGGCTCGAGAACATAGTCCTTTTGTCGAGATCGTGTGAGGGTGACGACGTGTCCCGCAGAGTTGAGAGCATGCGCGAGGTCGTGCACGATTGAACGCACGTATGTACCACCCGACACGCGCATTTGCAACACGAAAGCAGTCGGGACCTCATCTGGCATGGCTTCCTCGCTATCGGGCGCGTTGTCAGAATCATCATCGGCAATCGGGGCAGTGGAGTTCACGCTAGAGAGCGACTGCGCCAGAGCCTTTTCTGCTCAGCGGAGAACGCCTTCTCCGGCCAACGGTATGTGTGATCGCTTCCCTTCCAGTCGAGCAGCTCGAGAGAATGAATAATAACAGTTCGTTTCTCGATCGGCCGCGGGAGAGGGATTCCCTTGCGCGCGTAGTCGTATAAGGGCAATCCATCCATTTTGAGTGCGGAAAATCTAACTCCCGGTTTGGTTTTATTGAGTCTTGGGTCTGTGAGAGGGTGCGGGTCAGGGAAGGGACGCACATTGGAGGCTCCTGTTGGATCTTCCCCCGGAACTGCATGAGCGCGTCTTCGACTTTCTCGCGTGTAACGTGTCGCCAGGGCGCGGTGCGCACGCGTGATCCCTCGCTGTCGTACGTGTCCGTCTCACAGCCGAGCAAACATGTCGTACGGTACTCCTAGAGAGGATTAACATCATCTGATGTTCAACTCGGATGAGTGTGTCGTGCCCATCCCCAATGCGCACCTTTGCGCAGTCCAAAAATTCATTCAGTTTCTTGGTACCCTTTCCAACACCCACCACTGCGGTCACATTCACGCTCGATGTACCATCTCCAACCAAAAACACTGACCAAGAACACCGTCTGCGAGTGGGTCTAGTGTACCACCCTGTCCAATCTTCACGTTGTCTCTCCGTGTCTTCTTTTTCCCCGTCATCTTCTCCAGTTTCTCTTCGTCAACGAAGAGACGAGAGTTGCTGACAAGCTTCTTCAACTGATTTACGACGTGCATGGACGTAGGTCCTGATGGCTTTATTACGCCAAAGAGGCCAGATAGGGGCAACGAAGCCATTGATTTGGGCATTTGAGCGAAATTTGGGAGTGACTAACGGCGGCTGAGTAAATGCGAGTGCGAGTGAGTGCGAATGGGATGATTCAAGGGAAGGGGTGAGGCGCCTATTTATTCGATACGCGTCAAATCACTGCTGCTCTGTTTTATTTACTCTACTCATACTGCATGCGTAACAACATCAACAATAACTATGCAAATTCCTTGAGCCCTGACATCACCCTTCTAAAGGATAGAATGATTTCTATGGGAGATTAAGTATACTAAGTAAGCACTCAGTCCTCCAGGATAGTCACACGTACAAAGTGCCTGTGATGTTCCTTTGCCCCAGCTTCGTCAATCAAGTTATCTCGTCGTCTGTGAGTTTTGGTGCATCCAATATGCTAAGATATCCTGCTAGGCGAGATTCCTTAGTTGTTGTTCTGAAACATTTGCATTTTTTAGCGGATCGGCTGGGTCAGTAGATGGGTACTCTTTCGAGATCCACCTACGTTACTATCACAACACCCTTCTCGCGTTGCCATAAAAACAGCACTTCGGCTTCATTGAACGGCCTTCCCGTTGTCTCGGACAGCCTGTTCGCAATGGACGTCAAGACGGGATCGAGCGGGCCACCTTTGAAGCGAAAGATGGGCGAAAGGCCGCCATACGATTCCGTCACGATTCCGTATTGCTTCTGCAGTTCCAACGTGGGCAGCAAGTCGTTGTAAACATACGGGTGGAACTCGATCTGCGTGCAGACATCAGTCATCATACACAACGACCATGCATGACGCTACATAAGAATTGTCTGGCACCTGATTGACTGAGGGAGGAAACTCTGCGCCGTCGAGGATCTCACGCAGCTGAGCGGGGCGGAAATTAGAGACGCCGATGCTGCGCGCAAGTCCCTCCTTTTTGATTGCCTCTACTTGTTTCCATACTGCCTTGAGACGCCCGGGCTCCTGATAGTATATGGGGGTGTGAATGAGGAAGAGGTCGACATAATCGACCTGTAGCTTGGCAAGCGATTCTACGAGCGAGTCTCGCACGGACTTGTCCTCCGGCTGCTTTGCCAACTTGGTCGTGACAAAGAGCTGCTTCCGGGCTTTACCGGCGGCGACGATACCCGCGCCGAGAGAATCTTCGTTCTTATAAGCCTGCGCTCCGTCGAGGTGAGTGAAGCCCGCGTTGATCGCGGCTGTGACCAAGTGCTCGGCGTCCGTCCCGTAGAGTGCTGTTCCCGTGCCAAACGCCAGCAAAGGAATCGTCGTGTTATCGTTCAACTTGATCGGGGTATTCGCCATCGTAATCGGATGAGAAGACAGTTGAAAAGATGTGAGATGTGGAGGTGGTGGTATTTTATTTTATTCTACTCTACAAAAGGCTTATATATAACCAGCCCGAATCGAATGACCGGAAGCTTTTGGATGATCATTGTGCCAATATTGCGTGAGCGATTGTGCCATTCGTGCCGATAATCTTGAAATATCAGTTTAATATTATATAAGCGAACCTTGATGGAGCAGCTCACAAAAACCATATTTTTTTTTTCTGGAATAGGCGCTCTCCTTGCTTGTTTCCAACTACCTTGATCCCGAGGCATCAAAAGATCTCAGTGCGAATTACTTCTCGTCGATTAATCCAATATTTATACGTCACATCAGAGAGCCTCCTTACCAAGACCATACGATGGCGGAACTGCAGAGCAAAGAAACAGTCAAGCAAGGTTGATGTGGGATAATGAGGTCTAGGAAACGCTTTCGGCTGACGCAAGAAGAGTATCCGGTGGCAATGGCGCACATCTATGGTAACGTGAACAAGATAATGCGTTCGTCATCCCATCGGTAGTGGCATCATGTAAGGTAGCTGAGGTGCTCATACAGGTGACCAAATCGAAAAGGAGATCTCTGCATGGTTCTCCCGTCCTGATCCATCCAACACGTAGGCTAACCGAACTCTCTGCCAGCTTGCCATTGCTGATGGCCTTTCGTCATACCGGGCACTGGGAAGTGCATTTTCTAGTACGTCTGCCTAGTCTGATAGGTGTCATTGGGACTCACCTGAGCGGACAGCTCCACGATCATTGGGGATGTCCGGCATCTATACTCTGCTGGATCAGTCTGCTTTGCATACTTTTATCGAGACTTCGTGGACAAGGCAAAGCAAAACGTCCGCGGCCTCCTATCCTCTCTTGGTGCAGCTATGGTGCAGCTCTGTGCCCAGTCGGATGCCTACCGTGCCATCGTCCCTAAATTGTACTCGAAGCATGACAATGGTTAGGAGCATCCCAACGAGAAGGTTTTTACTGAAACTTTGAAGGTCATGCCCCCAACCCCCATTCAGTTGTTGCACTCGACCAATGTCCCCTCTCCGGCATGCCATCGAAACTTATCCCTTCACATCGAAAGCGGGAAAATGCAGGACATCACTGACTATATAGTCTCGGTCATCGACGCGGACCCCCAATGGGGGAGGGGGCAGAAGAAGCTTATGATCGATACACTCTCGCAGAAGGCAAATGGTATGTAAGTTTCACGCTAGGATGGATGAATAGGTGTTCATGCGACCATGTATGGGATTTCCGTGAACTGGAGGCTGTGTCATTGCCACAAAAGGAACTTCCAATTGACGGTCAAATTACTGCCGGAGCAATCGACGGGAGGCCACACTACGAAGCATGGACGAGAAAGACTTAAAAATCGTTCGCCGTCTCTTCCAATGCCTTGCATCCTCTGCTCGTGAAATTTGGGTAGAAGAGTGGCAGCAATTGCCTGAATTCAATTTTGAAGCAGGCACTATGCCAAAGTATATCATGGATTGCCAAGACAAGGAGTTAGAGGGAGCTGTGCTGTCTACGCGTCCGAGCTTGGTTGTGGTTGTCGATGGTGTCAATGATGAAAGGGAAATGACTTGGGTTGTACAATTCACACACTTCTCTGTGGGGGAATTCCTGACATTGGTAGGCTCGCAGGATCCAGGGAAAAGTGCTACCATGTGCTCCTGAAAGAAGCATAGAGTGCTTGCACAGACATGAGCACACTGCTAGAGTTGGGCAAGACCACCAACAGAAATACTGTTGAGAACCTCTTGTTGACTTAGTATGTGAAAAAATGCTGGGTCAATCACGCGCGATTTGAGGATATCTCATTGGATGTACAAGATGGGATAAGTTTTGTCTTTGACCTAAACAAGACACATGCAATATGGATCTGAATGTGTGACCTGGATAAGCCCTGGCCACTGGGATCCTCAGGACATCCTATGTACTATACCGCCTCCCCCGGCTGGCTAGTGGAAGACCTGACCATCAAGCATACTGCAATTGTGAATTCTCTAGGTGGCTTTGCTAGCACGCCATTGCTAGTGGGATTCGCGCTCGGCCACTTGGAAATTGTGCGGTGTCTTGTCGCGCGTGGCGCTAATGTCAACGCGAAGGGTGACTAGTACGGATATCCTTTGGTGGTGGCGGCAAATTACGGACATTCGTAGATCGTGAAATGCCTACTCGAGAGTGGTGAGGATGTCAGCGCAAAAGGCAGCAATTACGGCGATGTTCTACAGATGGTGGCATACGTGGGGACATTCGAGTTTGTGAAGTAATCTGCTCGAGCACAGAAGTGATCTCAACGCGAATGGTCGCCGAAATGGAGATGCTCCACATGCAGCGGAATATGCGGGAAAATTGGAGGTTGTAAAATAGTTGCTGTAGTTGGAGTTTGTGGAACTCTTACCCGACCACGGTGCGGACGTTACTGGAGAGGACATGGTACGCTGGATCATCATAGACATTATCTTCCGGTCACTTTAACTATAGCAATAACGGCTTTGGGTCAGGGTGGCAGTCGTGTGAGTTTTCATACTTGCTGTTGGTGTGTCCGGAGGCAGACAGTTAGTCGTTTGCAGACTCGCCATTTCATCAAATAAACCCCATCCGATTTTGACTCAAAACCCACCGTACTACTTACCACTCATGGTACTAGCAGCATCGACATTTCTTCGTTCGACGGAGGACCCTGTGTCGTGGTGGGCTTTCCTTGTGTCAATATACGATTGCGTGAGAGATGACCAGCTTTCTGGTGTGGGTACGAGTCCATAACATATTATAGCCTTTTACTTTGTGGGTTACCAGAATATAGCATAGCAAGAGGTACATTCCACGCTAGGCTCATCTGAAGGGCTTCCGGATCGGTTCTAATAGATGTCTATCTACTCATCTCACCTCGGCGTTGCCTTCCATTGGCAGATTTCCGAATCCGAGGAACTCACAAAGCAACCCTTTTTCTTGCTACTGCATAATCAGCGCACTGTTTCAGAGCTGAGTAGATGTGCGGATCAGGGACTGTATGAAGTCCATTATGATGCGAGGGTGAGGATGATTCCGTAGGCGGCAAATGGGGTGGCTCTGGACTGTGAGGTGAGAAAAATGCGGAAAAGGGGGGTGGGGGGTATTCTTTTTTATCAAAGGTTCTGCCATTCCAGAGGCCTCGCTTGATAGATTAGCGTCCACAGCACGAACGTGTATCACTGTCCGCAACGCTACGCCTAGGTGTAGCTGATAGTACTGTGTCTAATTCTCCTCTTTGTTTAATCACGGGTGCACTACTTCCGGTCCTCACCAAAGATCTATGCCGCCAATTTAAGAAATGATCTTTATTGGGCCTATTAATCGCGTATCCTTGGTACTTCTGACGGTCTAATAAACTTCAAGGGTGGCTGTATTGATGCCGCCAGGCTCGGATTCCTAATTCAGACGAAGCTGGCCTATTTTCCTTGGTGTGCTGTTGAATTAAAGGCCCAAGTAGATGGACTTGCCAAGTCCAGGGACGTTGTAGCAGTTCTGCAACTTCGAGACCTCGGCTTATAGACTGGGCGCGCCACCACCCTGGCCTAGCCGAGCGTCTCGGGTCACCCGCTATTCATAGATAGAATCCCCTTTCAGGTGAGGATAACCAAAAAATTGTGAAGGATAGCGTTATAAACCAGGAGGGGGGGGGGAGGGGTCTTGCATGTTGACTGTCTTTGACCTGATGAGCGTGTTGTTGCAGACAGGATGTTTCTGTCGCCCGCGACCCGTCTTTGGTCGGTAAAGGCAATGCACAATTCATTCTAAGGGTGCATGCTTCAGAAGAATGCTTACACCCATAAGTGAGTCTGCTAGTGAGACACGGTACCATGACCCACTTTGGACTACTACCAACCTCTTCGGAGACGCCAGGCTCCTGTGTTTACCTCGCACTAAGGGACAAATAACATTTCAACCCGGAACGTTTGCAACTATTAAATCCTTCGCAAGGATGTCCCTTCGTGTAATCGAACACCGAACGCTGAAATCTCGCTTGATATGGTTTTGAGAGGTCACTTGGTGAGGTTGCTCATCACCTGTTCCAATGTCTTGCATCCTTTGCACATCCACTTCGGGTCAAGGAGGTTTCGGAAATGCTCGAATTTGATTTTGGGGCTGGTGCTATGCTGAAGCACATAGAAGATTGGCAAGACGGGGAGTCGGAGGGTGCTGTACTGTCTACGTGCTAGAGCTTGGTTGCAATTGCTGATGATGTCAATGATGAAGGGGAAGAGACAGGGAAAAGCACTGCCATGTGATTATACAGATGTGTCTGAGCAACTGCTAGAATTTGACAATGCCACCAACAGAAATACTATTGAGAACTTCCCATTGACTTGGTACCCAGCACTGGGTCAATCACGCACGATTTGAGGATGTCTCATTGGATGTAAAGATGGGATGGAAACCTTGTATGACCATAAACAATACACATTTTGCAAGTTGGATCTGAATATGAATTTGTGACCTGGACCAGCCATGGCAGAGGGGTACACCTTATAAGGCTTGTGGAGGACCTGATCATCAAGCACGCTACGAGTGTGAATTCTCTAGGAGGCGGTCTTGGCACACCATTGCGAGTGGCATGCGCGCTGGGCTACTTGGAGATCGTGAGATACCCACTCGAGCATGGCGCAGATGTCAATGCGAAAAATGTTGGCTAGTATGGATATCCTCTGCAGGTGGCGGCATACTCAAGACCTTTTGAGATCGTGAAATGCCTAATAAGGGCGGGTGATTGAGGAGACGCTTTGCGTGGGGTGGCATCTTCGGGACAGGGTCATGGACTGCCCAGCGCGACCAGTGTGGATTGAAAAAAAATGAGTCGTTGAACCGGATAGCCTCGTGTTACCTTTTGTTTTGGTTTGTTTGGGGCCTTCAAACACGGGGACTGGCGGACCGAGATGGCCAGCCATATCAATTGGGAGGAACTATAAGTGTTTGCCTGCAGACTCTCCCCAGCGGGCAACGCACTGAGCAAGCAAGAGCAAGCAGATTACAACACCCGGCCTACTTTTGTTCTCTGCAACGATTTGAACACGTCGGTTACCTCGACCTGCCTCCCGTGTCCCTCCACACAAAAATAGACTCTACTATAGTCAGCCGAAGCTAAACTGGCTTATTCAACGCAGCGTGATAACCAACTAGTAACAGATCCTTCTAATACCCGCGCGACAGTGTTGTAGTTTAGGTTGGCCGGGCAATCCTCACAGCTGCGGCTTTGCTGAAAGTTACTGTCCTTATACACCTTAGGACACGTCTGCAGGAGCAATTTCGAGAACAATCGGGCAGTGGTCCGATGCACCATATATCTCACTGCGAATCTCGCACGTCTTGACACGGTCCACGATTCGCTCACTAAGGACGACTGCGCAGACAATTCCACGTCGCGTCAGCTGCAGCAATGTGCACATTCCGACGTGATCACTTACACGCATCGAGTCGCCACCCAATGCCTTTCGCACGACAGTTGAATCGGTACGAAAAGTAGGTATAATGGTGGTCGTCTGGGTGGAGCTTTCGCCAGACATCGACCAACTTGCCCGCGTCGCAGTTCGGCGGATTCAAGATCCGTGCAAACGCGGAGGTCTCAGCCTCTGTGTAACCAGCAGATTTGTTCCAGTTTGTCTTCGGATTACTCAAGTCTGAGGAGGTCAAGTAGAGCCCGACAACAGCTGGGGTAGACGTACCGATGGCAGTGGGTGCGACGTTGAGATCACCGGCCCATATGACCGGTTTCTTCCTGTCGAGATCGCGGATGTAAGCCTCGAAATGGTGATTCCATGTTTTCTTCGCTTCAAGAGTCTACAACGACGCGTAATGTAAGGGGAACAGTGCTCGTGCGAACAGACGAACCTTCAAGCCTTGCCCAGCATTGACGACATATGTCCCGACAACATAGTAACCCTCAAACTCGAGAGTGACTATACGGCCTTTTATTGACTTAGGATCCGGATGGCCTGGTAACGTTTTATCGACACTGAGTGGTTTATGTTTCGAGAGGATTGCAGTTCCCGCTAGCAGAGAACGTTCAATAAATTGTCGAGAACAACCTAGATGGAAGATCGTACAGTATGTCTTCTTTTCAGATATTGACCAGTATCTGTATGGGAATCGACTGGCAAGTGCCAAGTCAGCGGGTTCATCGTTGACCTGTCGTTGCCATGACCCCTCGTCAGGTGGAAGCTACGTGGTCTGTGCTCACCTTGGTCTCTGTGAGAATCAAGATGTCCGGGTCTTCAGCCTCTACATAGTACTTGAAACCCTGTTAGACACGCAATTTTTCAGTCCTCCTAAAGCGTGCGTGTTACTTGTCGCGTTAACTCACCTTTTTTTGGCTGGAAGCCAGACCACAGATATTCCAAGACACAATACGTGATGTATCTTCAGCGCGCGGAGGAAACGATATCTTGACAGGGAGGACTTTGTTGGTTGGCTGCCCGTTGGGAGCAAGACCGCCGCCATTGTCCTCGGCCACGTCTGACACGGTGACTTTTGCTTTCTTCGCGTTCTTGGATTCGACGGGTTTCACGCCATCCGAGTTTGAGTCTGATTCCGCCTTTCTTTTACTTGAGCTCGCTGTGCGCTTCTGTGACATATTGAAGACTATGTGATGGCTGGAACAATATTTGAATGAGAAGCGAAGCGGAGACTGGATTGACCGTGAGCAGCAGATGGACATTTCGAGGGGCCGACGCGACGCGAACCATGATGTTACACAATCAGTCATGTGATCCAGAGGATATACTCTTTTTCCTTTCTTTTTTTCAAAATCGAATTTGTTTGTGGTGCTTCAGGGCCGTGCCCAAATTGCATGGCTACTACAGGTACATAGTAACTACTGAGGGGGAACATGTGTGGAGAGTTGAAATTAATTACAATGAGCAAAAAAAGCAGATGGGAAAGTGGTTCAGGTGAAGTAGTGGAGATAAGGAATGTGCCTGGTGTGTGTGTGATGCCACCCCTCACTGAGGCATTACAGAAGGCTTCTCATCCCTTGTCATTGAGCTGTTCTCTCCATATCTTCACACTTTGGCTCCTACTTTCATCTCCCTTTCCAAAAACCCTTGCACACAACCTGCAGTTGACAATGTGTGATGAATCACCATTGCTGAGGCTTGAATTCATTTTCATTTTCATTGTTTTGCTTTCAACTCTTATCAGATGCTTCTCTTGAATTTACCCAGACTTCAGTCTAGACATGGGACTCAACAACTATGATCTCATTGTAGGTACAGTGTATTTAAAGCCTTGTAGTTGGAGGGGCAGACTCCAAGTCTGTTCTCTTGACCAATCAAAGGTCCTTGGAAACTGTCTTCAGTCTTCTTAAGTGTGCAACTTAAGAAGGACTCAACTCACCAGAACTCCAGTAGAGGCTCTTGCCTCACTATCAAATCCTTGCCCTTTGTGCATGATGATTAGGCTCATTGCATAGACCTGTGTAGGCTGCACATCATAGGCTTGACTTGTTCTGTTGACACATGCAGAAAGACATATGTGCAACACAGTGAGTTTTAGTGAGTGTCGAAGGGCCTTATGTACTTGAACACACAAGAGGTAGGGTAAAATGTTCTTCTATATGAACTCTTTTGTTTCCAGCATCTTGGCTCCAACATCTTGACTCCGGCATCCTGGCTCAACAACGATCTTATCTCCTTTCAGTTGATATGGGTGCAACCAGATTGTCCTTTGTTATCATGATAATACTATCCTGAACTTGTAACCATCCAACTCTTCCAACTTCCTCCTCCCACAACACCTAACTTTCACATTCATGACATCTGGATTCTTCTATGGGACCCTGATGCACCCTAAGATCCTGAAGCGAGTGCTCAATAATGATGCCAGCCACCTAAGCATTTGTCCCGCCATCCTGACGGTCGGTCTATTCTAGCCAGACGCGATCGTTGAGTAGGACGCGTCTGACGTAGTGTTTGAACATCACAGGGTTATACGAGGCATAAAATCAAAGTATGTCTGCACTCGCTGCATCTCGCCTCTCATTTTTTCATTTTCTTCGTTTTCGTTTTACTGATCCAGGTGACCTACATCAGATCGCAGATTACCCCGCTATCCTACCATATGAGCGGAGCAGGAAATTGTTCGAGCGCGAGCTTACGCCAGAGGATAAGAGCGTCCGTGGAACGCTAGTAAACGGTCTTACCAATAGGGATGTCGCGCTTCTCGACATATTTGAAGGAAATGCACGTATTCCTAGTCATATTATCTCTCCCTCTCCTTCTCTTCTTTTTATGAACTGTTTTGACAAGCTAAATTTACTTATTTCGTTGCTCAACGTTTTTGGGAACAGGAATATATACGCTCGGGGGTGTTTGTTCACCCTCTCAGCCCATTTACGCCCGTTCCAGCCGACGCCGAGACGTCTGATGCAATAGAGGGCAATCTCATTCCGGCAGACCTTCCCCCGCTTCCATCTGAGAACGAGTTAGCGCATACCATTCCCGCACAGACATACGTCTGGTGTCAGGATGATGACGATCTGGACAAGGAGCTCTGGTCTTTCGAAGAGTTCGTTAGGAACAATGCGTGGAAATGGATTGACGAAGGCAAGAAGGATGAAGAGCATTATGGGGAAGTTGACAGGGTGCAAGAAAGGCTCCGCGGGGAGATTATCCCGGATAGAATCTAGATTTATGAGAGCTGAGAGCCGCTGTCGAGACATACTCTGAACATGCGTTGTTAGAGTAGGACAGAATCTGGTGGTGGGTAGTACTACAATCATTCCTTGTACAAGGCACACAACTCCGTTGGAATAGAGGATACTCTAGAATTCGCCAAACTTGATATGGCCCGTCTCAGACGCGTGCGCACGCGCCTCTTTCTCGCCTTTAATCCCCTTCCCGCAGACCTCGTGACAACACACACATTCGAAGGTTTGTCAGTTTCCACGCTGTCTGACATGAATAACAACAAGTCTAACACACCTCGCACCTCAAATCGAACGTCGCCATATTCGTGTACGCGTGTTTTTCCCGCAGCTTGGTTGCAAGCGCCTGCAGCGCATCAAGAATACGGTCGCCTTCAGCACCGACAGCGGGCACAAGACTCGCGCAGAATTCTTGGGGCGCGTCGGGTGCGGGAGCGAGCACGGCGGCGTCATAATGAACCCCAGAATAAATGAGCAGCGCGCGATTCTCCACCTCACTGTCATGGGGACCAAAGCGGTCGATACGGCCCGTCTCGACATCGACGCTCGCGATCTCGGCACCATAGTGTGCAGCGAGAATTGTGAGCTCGATGGCGCCTCCCCAGGAGTTCGGAGAGAGGATCCTGTGAATGTACTCCTCACGCGGGTGTCTATTTGAGTTGCGCGAAAAGCGCGAAAGAGTAAGGATCAGCAAAGACAAGAGAGAGAAAAAATGAAATAATGGGTGGGTAGGTGGGAAATGTATTCGGTACCCTAAGACGGCGTCACTCCAGGTCTCTGGGTCCCTCTGAATCGCTTCCGCTACGGCTGCGGGAACGGGTGAGAAAAGCGGTACGCGATGAAACCCGCGGTGGCGTACTCTGCCGGATCACGGGCGCCATTTGCATGTCTTGCTCGAAGACAAGCGCGACAGAGGCAAACATACACGAGTTGTCATCCGGCACGATCTGCAAATGAACGTCCTTAGAAAAAAAATACTCCTCAGATGCCATATATCCATAATTCGCACCCGATGGACGAGATAACCGCCCCCCGTCTCTATGAAATCGGGCCCATCTCTCTGTGGCGTAGAAAAAGCAGGGGCAGCCGGTCTCGGGTTAGGTGGCGGATGAGAGAGAGAAGAAGCGGGAGAGTTGACGAGGGTAGCGCGTGGGTTTGCAGACGATGGTGGCGCAGTGGGAGTGACGCTCGGAGGTGCCGCGGAGCCAGACTTTCGTACGACGATTAACTGATCACCGGGCGCCACACCAAGACTGGAGAGCGGGAGCTCCGGAATGACCGCTGTGAGGGAGCGCGGTGGGTATCCAACTTTGACTGCGACAGATATGAGAGTGTGAGTTGAGCAGGACAAGTTTGAAGCGCACGATCTTGCGCAGATGGAGGAATCCCTGATATGGATAATATGGCTTGGAGGAGATCCTGTACTTTGGCTGTCTCTATGTCAAGTTCTAAAGTTGAAACGCCTTTAGGATGTCGTAGACGAAAGAGAGTCATCTTTGCTTTCAACGTCAACGTCGATGACGATGTCAACACTTAATTCGGATCCCGGCCCGTAAGAAACCGTATTTCAAGCGTTTGCATTATCATCCACTTCCTCGTCAACCCCATCGTCCGCCTCATCACCTATGTCAAGACCAACAGTCTCACCTCCTACTACAATCGCCAAGTTCTCATCTCCATCTCCATTTTCCACCTTCACAAATCGAAGTTTGGGTCCCCAGATGAACCAATATCCAACCGACCCAAGGATGGCGAGACCAATCCAGCGCCACCGCATGCGTTCAAATCGCTTCTCCTCTTCACTTTTTGGGGGACGTGGTTCACTCCACCAAGTGCGGAAGCTCGGATACGGCAGCAGAGCGCTCAGCCTATAACGCTCCGGTGGGTGTACGGGGACGGTGGGTGTTGCAGCGGCGAGCACGCGGCGTGCGTGCGAGAGAAGAGTAGGGTACGACGAGCTGAGCAGCGACGAAAGTAATGTATCGGGGAGCGGTGCATGAACGAGAAGCAAGATATGTGCTGCTAGCACCAGGTCCAGCGTAGTTGGCCTAGAAGACCTCAGTCCGGTGAGTGCCAGTTAGTTACTGACACCGCTTACCTATCATAAAAGAAAAAGTTCTTGTCGCCTAGCAGCCTCGAATAGAGACCAAATGCCGCACGCGACTTTTCTAAGACCTGTTTACCCGGATAAAATCAAGCTGGCTGCGCTTGAAAAACCACTTGAGTAACTCACCCGCTCGCGCTGAAATGCGCTTTTATATATCTGCTTTGGATCCTCTTTCTCTTTTTTCTCGTCAAAGCGCTTGGGGTTTTCTGCCTCAGTCTCTTCCCCGGGGGTATTCCATAATCCATTGGCTTGAAGGCGTGCTTGGTGCGCCTGGCAAATACGTTTGGGAACATAGTAAGACTGTGGAACTTTGTAGAAAGACGACAGGGTGGGATGCGTGATCGCAGCATAGTTTGCTGGGATCGAGTAAAAGACATAGGCCTAAAGAAGGTAACATATTGTCAACCACTAGCACCTTGGAAGGAAAAACCAACGCACCACAAGGTCCCCGAGCGCTGATTCAGCGTGAGCGATCCAAGCTGTGCGCAGTGCACGGTCTGAAGGGTCGAGCAACACGTCAACATCAGCGGAAAACCCCGGTTCAGGCGCGTCGGGCCCGGTGACGGGGGAAATGGAGGCAGGCGTCAGAGCAGCCACATACTTCAAGATAGAGGACAGAGGGGCGACAGTGTGATGACCATGGGTGAGATACGGCAGCTGGCCTTCGAAGAACGTATCAACGTGGGGAAAACAGCCTTAGCTAACACTAACCCACCACTGGGGGACAAATCTGGGTTGGTGCATTCTTGGATTGAGAAACGTCCTGGAAGTGCAAGCTGAAGGTAGAATGCGGCTACGATACAGGAAGGTTCGATGGAGGGGAGATTCCACTTTGAGGGCCAAAGGTGTAGTGTTAGTCCCTGCGTTGAAGGGTTCATCTGGTAGTTGTTCAAAGCTGCTCCCTGAAGCTTTCAGGGCTTTCAAGGGTCAAGGAGGGATGCAAAAGCCAGGAATATAATGTAATTTGAAATGTCGAATGGTCAGGGACACTATGGCCGAGTGGTTAAGGCGACAGATTCGAATTTCGTTCGCCATCTGTTTCCCTTTGGGAGCGCAGGTTCAAATCCTGCTGGTGTCGATTTTTTTTCTATTAAATTCTGCCACGTGGTACACTTTACCCGCAAAGGAAAGGTTTTTATTTATTTACTATTTGATTGTTGTATAGATGCTATTATGATACATTACACATAGACATTAATGTGCTTCATGCATTAAAATGCCAATGTTTCCAAAATACCGTCCAGAACACGAATAGCATCCGGTATGATGAACTTTTCGTATTGCAGCCCAACAGGCGTACTGCAAAATCGTCAGAATTTTCTGTCGTGTACAGAGATAGAAGTGAATCACACTTACTCCCAACTAGTAACACGCCTCACGGGGGCGTGTAGCTTAAGGAATGCCTTGGACTGTATCTCCGCCGCGATCTCCGCGCCGACACCTGCAGTACGGCTCGCCTCGTGCACAATCACTAGCCGTCCAGTGCGCTTAACACTCTCGACCACTGTCTCTATATCCCAGGGGAGTATAGTGCGCAAATCGATGAGCTCGACCCGTGCGCCGCGCGCTGACTCTGGCACGACTGACGCGAGCGAGGCAGGCGGTTCGGAGAGTAGCGAGAGGGCCGTCTCACAGTGGAATATGGGCGTCCCCCACGTGAGCAGTGTCAGGTCGGCACCGGGCACGACAATCTCTGCACGTCCGAGTGGGAGCTCAAAGTCGTCGATCGGGACTTGTTCAATCGCGGAACGATAGAGAATCTTGGGCTCCATGAAGATGACCGGGTTAGGGTCGCGTATCGAGGCGAGCAGGAGCCCTTTGGCTTGAATGGGAGAGCGCGGGATAACGATCTATCCTGCAGTTGGGTGAGTTGTTCCAAAAGGGCTGTTATCCAGCTGACCTTTAGCCCTGAAGCGCCCATAAAGAAACCTTCTGGACTTTGTGAATGGTACAGTCCTCCATGACCAACGGACATTGTCGGTGTCCGTACCGTTAGGCCCCCAACGTTAAACTGACCACCACTGCGATACCGAAACTTCGCAGCTTCATTCACAAGCTATGATTTACTGTCCAAAGCTGTACGTTGACAATAAACGATGATAGCACGCACTTGGTCAAAAGCGGGGAATATGTAGTCAGAGAACTGGATCTCCGCGATGGCTGTTTGACCCATTGACGCAACACCGATACCAAAACCGGCGATGCCTTGCTCTGAGAGAGGGGTATTAAAGACTCGCTCACGTCCTGGTGAATGCATTTTAGAACAGGTAGCGTATAAGAACTTGATAGCCTACCAAACTCTTCCGCCAAACCCTGCCGACGTTATATTGATGAAATTGTAGCGCTGGTGAAAACAAACAGGCGCTTACCATGGTACACCTGAACACTCCGCCAAAAGCGACATCTTCACCAAAGACGATAGCTGTATCGTCTTTAGAAAGGGTAATGCTGAACTCAAACCTAAGTCATCACTACGATGTCCCAATCGAGGCCACATACCCCATTGCATCCCTGACGGCTTGATAGACGTTCATTTTGCGCGTCTCACGACCACCTATCGTGTTTTGCAACGGGGAACTTCCATCTTCATCTAGCCACTTAATACCAGGTGTGCGTAGGGCTGCCTCGCGTGTACCACGAAGGATTTTGGAAGTAGCAATAGATGGAAGATGACCACCGGCAGGCGGAGGTTCCGCTCCGGTCGACTCCCAGCGTCGTGCGCCAAACGAGAACTGTTCAATTTTGGCGGTGATAGTTTTGCTTTTAAAACAGTGAAAATGAAAATGAGAATGAAAAATATTGTACGCACAGTTAAGGGGCTCAGACGTCTGACTGCGCGCACAGCTGGGGCGATGGAGTGGGTAGTCATAGTAGGGATGGTCACAGTGGTTTGAGAGGATGAGTATATGTATGATCATGATCCGAGACCGGGACTTCTCTCATTCCTCATTCCGCACTGGGTGAAATCCCGAGGACGTGACCGGCCAGCCAGACTTGGAGCGACGGTGACAATTCTCAAAGTAAATAGCTCGACAGCTCCGTAGCCGCGCGCTCCAAGCTTCCGTTGAGCTGATGATGGAGAACGAGCTCACTTTCGTCGCACCCGAAGGCGTTTACTCTGTTACAGAGGATCACAAACCAATCCCTGTCATTCACAATGCACCCGTTCCAACGTACCCAACACGCTTATCTACCATCACGGTGCGCTTCCCTGCAACAAAGCAACCGGCCATGCCAGGTCTTGGCCAACTTCTAGGTGGTGGAAAGGACTTCTGGAAAGAGAAAGGCCTTGCGCCGACCTCCGCAAAGGAGGATGGTGTCAGCGTTTCAAGTGGTGAGACGCCCGAGGAGGCTACCTCACCCGACGTTGGAAGTCCACAGGATGTGACCCCATCAACATCGATTGGCGTGCCCGACCAAAATCATGGGCTCTTTAGCCCACCCGCGGGTGGCAAGCGTAGGGCACTATCGCGTCCAAAACATAACATGCGTACAACATCTTCAACATTCATCACCCGAGTGCAGTGTATAGAAGGTCTTGCCAAGACGCTGCAAGCCAAGCAAGGAGAAGTGACCTATCTGTTCTACAACTCCGCGAAGAACATCTACTGGGTGGAGGCCGGTGTCAAAGCTAAGGTAAGCGCATTGTGCAAGTCCCACCTCTTTCGATGAGCTGAACTCTCTTCCTCATAGGAAACCCTGGCTCGAGTTGCGTTCGCTGCCCATCCAACATGTCACGACGTGAATCATTCCACTGCTTCTCATGAGCATATGGACCTGATCATCGGATTCCAAACTGGCGATCTCATTTGGCTAGGTAACATTTTGTTTTGTCTGCTATTGTCTCATATTGGTCGCAAATCTCACGATGGCCGTAGACCCAATCACATTACGATACGGTCGTTTGAACAAGCAGGTAAGACCATCGGCGAGGTTTATTCGCAGCTCGGTGAAACGGCCATGCATCGCAGGGTCGTATATCCAACTCACCCTGTACGGCTGTACGATGGGTCCCATCCTCTCCAAACCTTTTCCTCGTGTCGCATGCGGATGGGACGATAATTGTTTATGACAAAGACCGTGATGATGGCGTATTTACCGCACAAGCTCCAACCGCTTCCCAACCGTCCCCTTCGCGCCCACTATCAAATGATCTGATCCCCCCTTCCACCGAAGGGAGTCCCTCGGCGGGGGAGTGGAACCCATTAGATAGCATCTTCGTCACGATGCCCCCTTGGCATCCTGTGAATGGAGCCGGGGCATCCGGAGGTGGTGGAAGAGGTGACAAGGATAAGGCTGCCAAGAATCCTGTGAGCCATTGGAAGGTGTCGAAGCGGAGTGTCGTCGGTAAGTTCACTCATCATAATCGACAAGGAAAGTTAAGAATAAGATTTGATTTACGTAGACTTCGTCTTCTCACCCGATGTCAAGTATGTTGCAGCTATATCTGAGGACGGATGTCTACGCGTGATAGACGCGTTAGCAGAACAGTATGCACTCTTCCTTCTTCCTGCTTCTTATGTCAGGTTGTTTTATGGATGGTCGATCTTCAGACTTGTGGATTGCTATGCGGCTTATTTTGGCTCACTGACGTGTGTGGCATGGTCACCGGACGGCCGTTTCATTATTGTGAGTTCACGTCAAGTCGTTGGTGGATCTGCTTCTCTGATTATTTCTCTCATAAGACGGGCGGCCAAGATGACATGGTGAATATCTTCTCGCCATGGGAGCAGCGCGTCATTGCTCGCTGTCAAGGGCATTCATCCTTCCTGTCTGGACTTGCCTTTGATGACCTCCGATGTGATGGGAGAGCGTACCGCTTTGGCAGCGTTGGGGAGGATAACAAACTCATCCTTGTAGGTTCACCACATCCTTGCCGATTAGGCACTAACTTGACGTGCCTTAGTGGGACTTTTCGAGTGGAATATTACATCGTCCAAAGTTACACTCACACCATCATCGTCTCTCTATGGCCTCGACTCTCTCTCTTGCAGCGCGTCGGCGCGGTGACACACTTACGGCAGACCGCTCAACACTCCATCTACAGCCACTCGGCGCAGAAGGCCCACTTCCGCGGTATCACCCTGCGCCATCCCGCAACGAGGTTGCGATCGTGCAGCCGGTTCTCGTCAAGCAACTCGAGAACGACATCTTGACTGCCATCACTTTCCTCCCACGCTGGTTACTAACCGGTACTAGGGTCGGTCACGTGAAGTTATGGATTCGCCCATTGCCGGCAACATCGCGGAAGAATGGACATGCGTCACGCACCGCTACAGATGCGCAGGACATCGACTGGGTCAGTTGAACGGGGCATTGGAACGCGTTTTCTTTATAAAGCTTCTTTTTTCGATTGAGAACGAGTGGGCAATCGAGGGAAAATCTAATGTATGGTATAATTTATTATCAAGACACTAGGGGACAACCACGTTGAGTGCTCATCAAACTTCAGTAGTCATTTGTTAGATTAAGTGCGCGAATATTGTATGGCACAAAAGTTTGAATTTAATTCTACATTTCATCTCCGACCGGATTTCCCTGCGCATGATCCTACTTCCCATTAAGAGAAGTGAGAAGTATAGTGACTTGGTCGTTGGTTCCGCCTCAATAAAAAGTGTATCTTGTAGTTGGAGTTTGAAGTGCTTGGAGTTTGTTTGGTGACGTCGATTTGCTGTGCTGTGCTGCGTATGTATATCTTTATTTATCTTTTTATTTTTTTATTATATTTAATTTAAAAAAACAAAACCAAAGACGGGCCAGCATCTAGCTTGGCTGGCTGGCTGGCTGGCTGGCTGGCTTATACCGGCATAGGCATAGATTTCATTTTCATTTTCATTTTTCTTTCTACGCGCCCATAAGCTCGACGCCCAATACCCAACCACCAAGAAACCCTTAATTTCCTTGATTCAGGTTGGAAAATTGGCCGAAGAACACTTCATTTCCGTCTACAAGTTGAACATTTCAGTTGTTATTATGTAGTGCCCCTATCTTGAGATGCATCAATGTGATAACTTGCACCGTCACCCTCATCGTCTTTACTCTCCCATCGACGCCATTGGAACACGCGCATTGCACGCATGATCGACCGGACCGCCATAAGGTAATTGTGTTCCGTGACTCACGGTTGCAGATACGTCGCACCATGCCCGGCACCATGCCCGGCAGCCTGGGGAATCGGCTTATCTCCTAGTACACCACTCTAAGAGGGAATGCCCTAAACATGGACATACGGGCGTGCATAGTATAAATAAACGCCCCCCCCCCTCATTCGACAAATTTGTTGCGATGATGCAGACAGCGTCCACCCAACAACAAGCTCATGGACAGGATCTGTCAATTCGCAATAATGGTTTTTCTTCCGGCATACCCCCCGACCGAGTTGTGAGCCCATATTTTTGGCGGTGACCATGTATATTGACTGCAGATAGATGCAACCCAATGCCATACCCCTTGGTTCTGCCCAACCAGTGACAGCACAATACGATACGCAACCTTATTATACTGTATGTGCCAGAATTTTCCGGTGTCACGCAGTTCTGCGGGCTCAATATTTATAGTCGGGGGGTTTTGGAGACCCACTCGCGGCGCCTTTTGGACGTAACAGCGACATGAATGGAGGAAGCGCAATCCCAGGGCATGGCTTCAACTATTCCACCGGTAATCCTCAGAGAACTAGAGCTCCTTCACCGCTATATCATGGTTACATGCCGGTCAGTATTCTCTATGGAGTTCAAATGCGATCTCCTGCTTAGTTTGTTGAAGCCGGATATTCAGTATGGGTATTCCGGACAAGGGGGAACGAATCATAATGGATATCAGTTCACGCCTGATACGTTACCGTCCTACGCAACGAACTTTTCGTATTCCCCTCTAGGAGCACATGCGGCGCCGAACAACCAAGGGCCATGCGCATTCTGGCAACTATTTGATTCCAGGGTCTCTTATGAGGGGCAAAACGAACTTCATCTGACCATAGTTTTCAAAAAGATTCCCTCCGGGTGAATACTTCCGTCTATCAGGCTGGGTTCCCATTGGGCTTAGAATTGTTACGTATGACATGTGCACAGACTGTCACTTTCATTCGGTTGTATTGTCGTATCGACTTCCTTTCCAAAGTGCCCCAGAATGCTAATTTGGTCTCTCTGATATGTTCGGATTTTGACCTCGGTTTGAGTAATGTTCGCATCCGCAAGTTGGCCTTGTTATGCATTGGCTTTCCCTGGTGCTCGGATCAAGTTCAACATTACTATAGGAGTGCCCAACATAGCGACATGGCGTTTGCCTCCGAATCCATCACCAAGGCTGACCGCCAGTCTTTCATAATGCAGATCGATGTTTGGTTGCCTCTCGGATCAACCTCGCAACATTAATATTGGGAGTCAAAAAATAGGCAGACTGACATCGGTTGGGCCGAGAATACCGGCGAAGTGCTGAAACTGAAACGTCGTTTTCCATCCATGCGAACGGTTCAAATAATAACGTTTTAACACCGTGCAAGGTGTGATTCTCGGTGTGCGTGTCTATTTTGCTGCATTAGTACGATTGTGTGTGGTTACACAGTGAGCCTCGCCTTTACGAAGGTGGTCCTCTATCCAGTCTCTTATTTATCTTTTGGTCGACTCGAGCGCACTCCCGCGTTGTTTACGTATCGAACATCTGAAAAACCAAGGCCTCTGAACTCCGTAGAAACAACAACAATTACCTGAAACCGACTCGTTACGAGAGAGCAACGCCGGCAAGACCCGAGGGGTAAGGTTAAGCCTGCTCGTCCATCTTCCGCCTTAGTCCCTGCAACACCACTCTAGCCTTCCTAGAGCCACCATTTAAGCGAGGTACCCTTTTCGTCAACCTCGCGTATTGGATTGATTTCGGCGAAGGAGGGTGCCAAGAAATACTCAGCCGGAATATACAATCCCAGGAGGCATGGCTGTCGAACCGCCGCACCTCTATTGTTTGAAGGTGTATTGGGGGCCACCCATGTGACAGAGCGAAGAGTGGACCTGCCGTACGTATCAACCCCCCCCCCAGGGGCATGTTTACGATAGATGGTGACAAGGGCGTGAGACGACATCCTCGTGGCCCATCTGAAGTGATACCGGCGGTGCTGCTATTGACTGTAGAGTCTATCGGATGATCGGCCGAGTCAAGGCACGGGCATTTGAGTCCTCCCATAGCAGCACATCAAACCTGCCCACAAGGCGCGGAGGGAGCCGGTTGAAGGTCCTAAATGCCCAGGTCTGCCTTCTTACGGGAGCACAGCCCGACATTCAGCAGATTCAGAAAAAGCCTTGTTCACGTCTGATGTATCTGATCCGCCGTATCAGAGGGGATGAAATCATATTCCCAAGCGCCGGGGAGGCCTGGCTGATGGTGTGATTGATAGTTTACGTTCGAGGGTATTGTCAGGGATGCCGCGCAAGTGAGCCTTCCATTGTGATGGAAGAGAAGAGCTTACATATATGGTACCAGCGTGTGTGCGTAGCACTACGTTATGACGATCGGCGGTCTTGACATTCATTCGGGGCAACAACGACTAACCAAAAATTTTGTTTTAATCGGACGTCCTGGCGTCTGGGTAGTAAATAGGGTTTTATTACCTGAGCTTTCGCCAGTCGAGCGCACAGCCCCTGATATGTCAGTGGACCCGTCCATGGGAAAGCGCCAGAGGAACGCCTCAAAAAGACAAACCTTGGGAGCTGGAGTACGAAGTTACCTTACTCACCCCCACCGCTGACATCCCTAAAGTGGTAATCCTGTCACACGACTCACCACTGACATCCCTAAAGTGGTAATCTTGTCACACAACTCAGATTTGTAATAATATTTATTTTAAAAAGGAAGTTATCATTGAATATCTATTTTAATAAGGAAAGTTATCAAAAAAATATAAGTTGGAATAAGATCAGATAACTCTCCCCGCGCTGACATCCCTAAAGTGGTAATATTGCCACACGACTGTGATTTGTAATAATATTTATTTTAAAAAGGAAAGTTATCAATGACATATCAGTACAAATCGGTTGGAATAAGATCAAATAATGATTAGATAAGAACTTTGGCGTTCTCGTGCTACTCTGTCTAGTGTCACGATCCAACCAGTTGCAGGTGATCGCGATGCCAGAATCTGGCTCGTCTGCATCCAAGCCACGTGGATCGGTGCCAATGTTATTGATGGATATGCTGCCTGTACCTTTGCAACCATTGCAGCAGGTGTCCATTGCAATAGGTGGCAGGGTGACATCAAAGCAATGTACATGCTTCATGTGATGTTCAAGTCGAATGGAGATTGTCCTATCCCCCCCTGGCATGCTTCCTTGGCAAGTGATATATAGTTGACTGTGGCATGGGTACTGCTTCATTCTGACGTTATCACGATGTTGCACCTTTAGTGCTTTGGAAACATTTGATTTCTTCTTTCTTGCTTCATCCTGGCTGCACTAAAAACGCGTTTGGTGCCCTGTTTGCAGTTGCTTATGATCCTTCACACTAATCCTGTAAATGTCATATAATAATAGCATTGGGGATACTACTCACAAAAATCTATACCCTGTCACCTTCCAGATTTCCTTAGCAATCATGTCAATCTGCTCTCTATCAGAAACCAATGGGTCATTTGGAACAGTGAAAGTTCCTCTAAATTTTAAATCATGGTACGTTCTAAATTGCGTTCGAAGGGAGCCAAACATTGCCTCTCCGGTATCGAATATCTCCTCTCTAGTACCAGATATCTGTAGATTATACTGTTAATCCTTATCTATATCCATAGTAAGTTACTAATTACCACAAAATCAATTTCATCCTCGCTCTTTATGAGATTGCACGCGGCCCAAGGACTGCTTGAGATTCCTTCATCTCCTGACGTGTCTTCATCCACCCTCTTGGCTTTTTCACCTACTGTGCGCCCATTGAATTCCTTTTGCTTCTTTTTCTCATTCTCATGAACTCTTTGGGCCTTCTTGTTTTTCCTATCCCGCATTCGGCAGTGGTCACAAGTCTTGTGCAGTAAGTGTTACAAGATTTTTACACCATACCTTGGAACATTTTTTTGTAGCAGAAGGAGTGTTATTGTCCATTGCATGGACGGGAGGAGGGACAACCGTAACCTATAGTGAGAATGCTTAACATCCTTGTCTACCTGTCACATGACTTTGATTTGTAATGATATTTTATTGATCAACGATCGATAACTTTCCTTTTTAAAATAATGTCTACATGTCACATGACTTTAATTTGTAATGATATTTTCAATAATTTTCCTTTTTAAAATAAATATTTAACGATAACTTCCTTTTTAAAATAAATATTATTACAAATCTGAGTCGTGTGACAAGATTACCACTTTAGGGATGTCAGTGGTGAGTCGTGTGACAGGATTACCACTTTAGGGATGTCAGCGGTGGGGGTGAGTTGGGTGAGCTATATCATGGACAACATTATAGCCAGTACTTTATGTAAAGCTCAAATTCGATCTGGCCTTTCTCCTTATTGAAGCCGAACGGTCCGTTGTGAGGAGGAACTGAGAAGGAACAAAAGACAAAAAATAATGGATGCCTGCTGACGGGTCATCAGGCCGCGTGATGAACGTACGTGAGCCCTCTGGAAAAATTGTCATCAGTCATAGAATCAATGTATACACGGTCTCTTGTTTCGAGCGACGTCTCTCGACGTCTCCCGACTTTATGCCAGTAGTTTGGCCTTGCCTGCTCTCCTCTTGCGTCGATAAGGGACGATCAGGAATGCCTGCCACAAAGATGTCGCTATTTGTTTCCCGGACCTTACGATAACCGCCATTCTTTCAATGTGTATATCGATCTGCAGTGGCCGGCCCTTTTATCAGCACTTAGGCTATATTAACATGGCGAGCTAAAAAAATTCAACGAGGTTTTCCGGCGTCAGTGGTACCGAGAATGTCAGCGCAGTGCTGAGAGTTTGAGTTACCTGTCTCACCTTTCCCCCTCCGTTCTTCTCATGCTTGCTTGATGAGCGCACGTTTGCTTTTTTTACGTATCGACGACTTGATTACAATTCCCCACCGACCTCCACCAAGCCCAGCACCACGCTCCCCGCCTTCCAGAGAACAAGGTGTCATTCAAAAATTTAAAAAAAACTAGCCGCCCATATTGCCTGCAATCGACGCGTATAGGAAGGGAACACACTTGACGTTAGCCACCTTCCATTATAATATCCCCCTCCCACCTTTTGGTCCTAAACCCGCTCTTTAAGCGAGGCCCCTTTTCTCAACCTCGTGTACTGGATTATCTCAGAAGCGAGGGTTAGTTACCAAGAAGCGCGGTCTTCGGGTGTATGAGGCTTGTGCTTTTTCTCGCTCGTAAAATTGCCGCGCCTTGTGGCTGTACGAGGATGTTGTGGACCTCTTGTGTGACAGGGAAAAGTGGGGGCTTGTCGTATGTGCTAACCCTCCGCATGATGACAGCGTGTGTGAAATGACAACCTTGTGGCTTAACTGAAGCGGTGCTGCTAGCGTGACGTTGTCAGCATAAAGTCTATCGCATAAGTGACCTAGCCCGTTTGAGGGGGGTCTAAGGCCCATCAGAGCTGTACCTGGTCATCATCAAACCTGTATTAAACCTGTCCACAATAAGCAGAGATAAACGAGTAGTAGGTCTGCATTCGTACAAGTAAACCCAGCTCGACAATTAACGAGTCTCGAGGAACCTGGTGATGTCTGATGATGCATCTGATCCGTCGCGTCCGGGGTGACTGAAATAGGATTCCTGAGCTCTTCAGGGGAAATCTAACTAGGAGTTCAATTTCCAGGGCTTGATTGTGATGGAAACGCTTACCAATATGATAACTTTTTCCTTCGATCAGTGGTAGACCCTCTTCTCGCCATCGATAGAATCCGTCGAGGACAAGCGAACACGAGGCAAAACCGGAGCGTCAATTTTTTTTGATTCTTTCTTTCGTATCGAGGACTCCGACACAACGGTTGTTCCACCCAGCTATCACCGACTGCAATTAGTACACAATGACTCCTGTCACGGACCTCTGAAAGTTCTAGTTATTCTATTCCATGCGGGCGGCGCGCTCATCTGGCGTAGAACGGCATGGGCTGGCGTGTGATCACACAGAATCTCCAAAAGGCGTGCGGGAAGATTACTACTGGGGTGTTGTATGTTCTCAATCATTCCACCTGGTCGCGGCCCATCTATTGTTCCCCTTCCTACCTCAATGTTTGTGTCCAGTTCACCAGGAATTACGCTGGAGCGATCAGGCTTGCTTCTCCTGTCATCCGTCCGTCCATCCATTAAGACGGCCAGTATAGCAGCAGCGCAAGACGATGCTCGTCGAAAGAGCCTATGTGAAGGGACAAACTGATAAGGTTTACGGTCGGCGTCGAATTGCGCCGATGGCGCACTAGCATCCCCTTTTTTGTCAGTGTCAGTCATTTTCTAGCTCAGGTCACGGTCGCGTGGTGGGCGCGGTTGCAGCCAGAACTACTCGCGGACCTCGGAGAGCGAATAGTCTTCCGGGTCGAACCACAACCTAGTGTAAGTAAAAATAATGGCATGGTCACAATGGAATACGACTTTGCAGCCCCCCTTAGAGTTTGAGTCGCGAGTGATGTGGTCACGTCGTTTGATTCGGGGCTCAGACAACGACCCTCCCTTACGTCATCTGACCAATACTAACCCTTCCCTCTTCTTAACCATGGGTATGTCCGACGCCGGCTGGACTTGGGATGTCTCTTTCGGTCCAGGGCGTGTGAGGGACCAGCGTTACCCAAAGCCGAATGTTCAGTTACGTGAGTATTGAAGCATTCCAGCACAGGTTATCGAGCTTTCTCTTGGAGTTGGGGGACTGGGAGTCGTTTATTACCCATGTCGGGGGGTCACGACGGCCGTGGTTTCGTTTTCCCCGAATCCCTCCATGTAATTGTGAGCGGAGTAGTCGCTTCGGTTCTCGTAAAATTGATGAGTTGGCGGCGTTTATACTATCTCGTCACTTATTTTACAACCGACGTCGACAATTTTTGTATCTCAGATTCTAAAGTCAATCACTTTTACTGAGAACAATCTTGTCTCAGCAAACGTCTTTTCTGAAATGCTGTTTGTTGAAATCCGACAAAAAAAAACAATTCCTTGATCCTAAGCGTGGGTAGGAAATGGTTCAATTCCATTTTATTTCCGCCCTGTTTCCACGTAAGCGCAGCAAGCATAAGGGAACTGGAGGATTTATGGTGGCACTGGCGCAATCAAGTGAGTGGGACATACAGCTTTTACGCGCGCATGTCAGGTCAGCTACCTTCGAAAGGGCCTCTCATAGTGTATGCAAACGTGGGACCATCCTACATATAGATACTCCGAGACTGGGGCTCATGTTAGGTTGGGATCATCCAGACCGATTTCATCGAACAAAAACCTCCACAGCGCATCTGGATCCCTGAAGTCGTGGTGCGTGACGTTGACAAGCCAACGGGTATCTCTGGTGTCCTCCAGCACCCGTCGCTCTTGTGAGTTAGGAGCAAATTGAGAGGCCCAGTCGGTCCAGATCGAAAACACCTCATCCTGCGCAGAATCATAAGATATGCGAGCGAGAGACCAAATGTGAAGAAAAACGTGAGGGTGCGCACCTTCCACGTCAGGAATGATTCTTGCTCGATAATGGTCGATTGGATGATCTCCTGACCCGGAAAGACACCCCATGTCACCGCATTCCGTTCAGATTCCTGCACGCTGGTCCTGAGTTCACCCTTCCAGCGACAATGTAAGTGTTCGTAAAAAGAAACATAGGGAATTACTCCCCACAACGTACCGCGTTGTTCCCTGCCAAGAAATCCACGATCCCTTTCACCTTCCCGATCACCTCCTCCAACTTCTCCACGATCTTTTTGCTAGCAAAAAACTCAACAAATGGTTTTTGGTATACGTATCCTCCTGCGGGGCCCCAGCCGACCGTATCATTATCCGAACGCCAGCCATCGATGGCAGGTTGCGATCCGACGGGCCACCATCCTTGTCTGGCTAGACGAAGCAGGTGAGGAAGGATGAGCTGCGACTCGTTGGAAAGTGGTATAGGCGAGAATGGGTACGAGGTGATCTCGCCCGAGAGGAAGCGCAGGCTGAGTGTCGTAATGTCCTCAAGCGTGTTAGGATGAGAGCCGGTCGGCGTCTATGATCGACTCTCCATGAAGATTGGTGATTGACGGTAGGAAGTAAATGCGCTCACGATTCGATTAAAGCCTCCCCAGAGATCTTGACTGCCAAATGCCGGGCTATTGACGTCGCCAAATCGCCCGTTCGGAAATTCGTCCCATGTGGCAGCGTAATTTACTTCCCCTTTGCCTGTGTCCCCTTCATTGGGTATGTGTGATACGAGCCCGTTAGTTGCAGAGCTGGTTGCACTTGCAGGTGTAACGATCAGGTCAGGATTAGTAGTTACGGGTTGCTCGGCTGGGCCAAGCGACTCCTTATCTGCCTCATTAATCATGAATTCCTTCCAATACGTCATGAGGGCTTACTGCTATTAGTTTGTTTTGTATCTTCGCATGTCTCGAAGTCCAACCCAAGATCTCGAGAATTCTCTGCACGCTCTTCTCGAGATTGAGAGTACAGAAGTGAAACCGCGCAAACCGCCTTCATCCACAAGGCGTTGTATCATATTGACAGCTAGATATATGCCGTAGTCCTTAACTTTCTGGTCGTCATGCTAGTATGAAAGGAACGTCGGTAAGTAGATCGCCGAGGAGAAGTCGCATAACCGGATGACAGTACTTTGATTGGCTCTAGATCTGCTCGGATCGAGTCTGGAATGTGCGTGCCACAAAGCTTTGTGAGGCGAAGGAACGAGGCATATGTTTGGAGGGGCATGATACCCGGGATAACTGGCACCGTTATACCTAAGGCATGGTAAGCACAAGTAAGAACGTTTATGAGAGCGTGAGCTACCGCGTGAGCGGATCTTCTGCAACCATCGAAGAAAGTTTTCGGTATCGTAAAACAGTTGTGTCACGATAAAATCGGCGCCGTTGTTGATCTTCGCTTTCAGGTGCTCGATCTCTTCATCTTCCGTATATGAGCTGTCGGTGTGGCCATCTGGGTAGGCTGGGATTTGATGAGATTAGAAGCAAGACCGTCGACATGACCATCAAAATGACCTGCCACCCCAAGTGAAAAGCATCAGAGAACTCGGGTGACGACCGAATATAGGATATGAATCAAGGGCATGCGTGAAACGGGATCCGTGGGGATCCAATATTCTTCTCCTCTTGGGGGTCTATGCGGCACGATCAGCACCCATCTAATCGAGACCCTCTATCATGCAAACCTCCTCGCAATGCTAAGATATTTTGAATTCCTATTTCTTTCGCAGCCTGCGCACCTCAGC
>WTXG01000326.1:0-36723 GCA_022496185.1 Multifurca ochricompacta | reverse complement strand
ATCTCCGGAAGGACCCCATTGCCTCTGGCAATGGGTGTGCACTTCTGTTCTGAATCCCATCCATTGCCCAGATGCTGTTGATGCTCTGGCTTCCCTTCCTTTGCCCTCTCTGACTTTGGTCCACTTGGTGTGCTTCTAGCACTGTGGCCAGGTCCTGTCCCCACTCAACAGCCTTAGGGGATTAGCTCCCTTTGGCTGACTTGTCCCATCTCTCTCTGTGCTTGGTTATAGCACAACTTCCTATTCACCCTGAAGCTAAGAGCCTGGCCTTGTTGTGCCAGGCTTGCTGAAGATCCCGGACCCACAGTGTCAGGTGCCGCAGATGTGGCTGACTAGTGCCAGACTAGTGTCAGTGGACTCGCGCCGACCGGTGCACGTCGCACAGCAATGCCCCGCTGAGCGTTACACTTGAGGTGCTTCAGGCATCTAGGTTAGGGTCTAAGCTGTGCAAGATTAGATTAGATATAGATTCGGAGTTTCGGACTTTTTACTATATCATTATTACTTTCTTTCTCGCGATGCGCAGCAGCTGACTGATATACCTTAGTAATCCTGTGTAGCATGTGATATCTCACTGGCCAATGGCCTTTGTCCCTCAGTAGTACATTCTAGTGCATTCCATTGCGCACAGACCATCCCTTGAGCAGTATATAAGGGTGTCTGTTTCATCTCTTACACTTCAGAGTTTCTTCTCCTCTGAAGTGTAAGTCCCAGTCTCTCTACTTACTACCTTACCTGTAACTAACCATCTCTTGTAGATAACTTGTTTCTAGGTGTGTAGTATAGTAATAGAGAGTTTTCTTCTCCTCTGAAGTATAACTTGTTTCTAGCCTCACACACTAACTAACAGTCAGTATCACTGCGCGCACATGCCTGTTCTTCAGGTTATGGGCCCTGCCGCTCTTTACTGATCTGGCACTCCTCTTTGATCACAGTCCAACAAATTCCTTCAAGCTCAACAAAGCTTTTAAAAAGTTCATTCCCAATAACTTTTCCTTGATCAAAACCTTTACAAATCATCTCAAATGGCTAACATCGTTTCCCTTCAACCTTCAAATTCGACAAGCTCGATGGCTCCAACTGGCCACAGTGGTCGGTATCTTTTACCGCCCTGTTGAGGATCAATGGCATGAGAAGGCACATCACACATGATGGGCCTGAATATGCCAATCCTCCGGTGCAGAAGGATGACGAGAAGGAAGCGGACTACCAGGTGAGGTTTGCCGCCTGGACAGAACCCATAATCCACAAGTGGAATAGGGTTGAAGAAGTATTGATGGGTTTACTGGTGCTGGTCGTCACCAGCGAGGTATATTCTCAGGTTGCCTCTGATAGGAAGTATCCATCAGTCTGCTCAAAGTATGAGCAGCTGGAGTCCTTGTATGGCACTGTGGGTAGCATGGCCACCTACAATTTGTGGTGCTCAGTTTCGTCCTTCTGTTTAGAGGAAGGCAAACAATTCAGGCCCCAATTGCAGCATGTGCTAGATGCAAAGAATACCCTGAAGGAAAATGGGATGGAGGTCTCTGACCTCCAGATGAGCTTTATTTTGCTCCAGTCCCTTCCCCCATCGTACAGTGCCATTGCTGGATCAATCCTGGCTTCAGGTCCTCCTGAATGCCTTTCCCCTCAGGACCTCATACAGAGGTTCCTAAATGAGGAAAGCCGACTTGCCGGCCCCGCAGGAAGTGGTGTTGGGGCTGCCCTTAACAAGGCAGCCCATGTCAACAAAA
The DNA here is from genome assembly GCA_022496185.1 of Multifurca ochricompacta. NCBI lineage: Eukaryota > Fungi > Basidiomycota > Agaricomycetes > Russulales > Russulaceae > Multifurca > Multifurca ochricompacta. The sequence goes on along the minus strand of WTXG01000326.1, from coordinate 34,990 downwards.
ATAAAAACAAAAAAGTAACTTTCACACCACAACCTGCAGGTGCATCATCGTCCAATGATGTCACCTGCTTCTACTGCCAGAAGCTGGGCCACAAGGCAAATGAATGTCGGCAGAGGAAACAGGATCAGCAAAATGCCGCAGCAGGAAAAAAGGGCAACCAGAAGAAGGTGCAAGGCACCAGTGTACCATCATCTTCCCACCAAGTAGCTACAATAGTTAATGGTAGTGGAAGAATACAGGAGGTGCATGAGACACCTCACATTAAACTTTATACCTTGAATGCGACAGAAAGCTTCCAAGATGATGGATTTGCCTGGATGATGGATAGTGGTGCCACCACCCACTTCACACCCTTTGAGTCAGATTTCTATGAATATCTACCTCATTCGGGACACACTGTTACAGTGGTGGATGGAACCGTGGTTCCAATAGAAGGAGTAGGAAGCGTCCATATAAGGACCAATAAAAATTATATATTGGAACTTAACAACATCTTCTACATGCCATCAGCAGGAAATCGCATCTTGTCTACAAGTCATATCACCAACAGAGGTGGTATGGTCTTATTTGATCAATATAATGTCGCAATAGAGTATAAAGGACAAAGAATAGCGGAAGGAATCAAGGCTGGGGATCTATACTGGATCCAAGGGTCAATAGTGGATAAACCTACTGCTGCCCTAAATACTGCATCAACCAGTCTTGATACCTGGCATCTTAGAATGGGTCATATGTCTAAACAAGCCCTGAAAAGATATGCTCCTGAGGCCGTAAAGGGTCTCAGTTAAAAAATAGCCAAGAGGAAGTAAAGCCTTGTCATGGCTGCGAAATGGGGAAATCCCATCGCCTTCCTTTCCCTCCCTCTCATAAGCGGGCTTCAGCACCCTTGGAGGTCATTCATAGTGATCTAGTCGGTCCACTCCAATGTACCTCAATACAAGGGCATTTATATTCGCCACTTTCATAGATGACTTTAGCCACAGTGCCATAGTTGTTCCAATGAAGGCAAAACATTACTTCAAATGGTCTTTGCAAATGTTAAGGCATTCTTAGAAAACAAAACGAATATAAAATAAAGACCTTACATACAGATCGTGGTGGCGAATACATTAATAATGAGCTGAAGTCCTTGCTAAGTGAGGCTGGCATAGAGCATAAACTTATGATGCCATATTCCCCACAACAGAATGGAAGAGCTGAAAGGTTCAATAGAACCATAATGGAAAAAGCCACTAGTATGCTTCATCATGCTGGGCTTTCTCTTGGCTTCTGGGAGTGCGCTGTCTCTACAGCATGTCATATATAAACAGAACTCCCATCTGTTCTAACAAGTGGAGGACACCGCTAGAGCTTCTGGTTGGGGACATACCAGATGTCTCTTATTTTAAAGTCTTCGGATGTGAAGCATATTATCATGTTCCAGAAAACAAGCAGCAAAAATTGGATCCTAAAGCCAAAAAAGCTGTCTTTGTTGGGTATGAGCCAAATAGCAAAGGCTATATTCTATGGGATAGACATACCTGGTCCTTTGTTTCGTCCAGAGATGTGACGTTTAATGAAGAGTCCTTCCCATCCCACTCTGTAGCGGACAACAGGGATAAAGGAAAGGAACAGCTGTTCCACTAGAAGGAGGGTCTGTCCAACCCTCACCAGCAATAGCCACAGTTCCTCAGGATCCTGAGTATAAGGATACCAAGGTTGAGGAACAGGAGGTAGTGGAGCCTCCTCAAATAAATCCTGAGCCTACCACACCTGATAATGAAGTAGACACACACACAGACACCATATATCAGACACCCGTCCCAAATAATGGAACCCTCCCACTCCCCACCAGAACTCGTGCTGTTAGAAAGTCAACAAAAAAGGCTAGAGGCAAACTTTCCCAACCAGTTTTTACTAGGGAAAGTCCACGCTCTGAACGATGGTCCATGGCATACAAGAAGATTTAGATCTTGATATTGTTATGCCAAACGTTCATGTCGTCTGAATCCTTGCTTTTACAATGAGGATAATGCAGAGTTTGTGCAAGGTCATCCAGACTTGGGACCATGGAGCTGCTGAATGCCGCTGGTGTCTCTTATAGAGACCCCCTGACCTTTCAGGAGGCAATGCAGTCTGATAATGCTGCTGAATGGCTTGAGGCATGCCAATATGAAATAGATGCCTTAAAGAAGTTAAATGTGTGGCGCCTTGAGGATCTTCCTGAAGGAAGAAAGGCTGTCAAATCAAAATGGGTTTTTAAGTTGAAACCAGATGGACGGTTTCATGCAGGCTCGTGGCAAAAGGTTTCACTCAAATAGAAGGAGTGGACTTTGATGAAACATTCTCCCCAGTCGCCAGATTTGAATCACTTCGTTTACTACTAGCATTAGCTGCGCTAGAAGATTGGGAAATCCACCAGATGGATGTCAAATCGGCATTCCTTCATGGCGATCTGGATGAGGAGATTTATATGGAGCAACCTGTTGGTTTGTCATTGCTGGACAAGAGTCCAAAGTTTGTAGGCTACAAAAAGCTTTATATGGCCTAAAACAAGCCTCCCAGCATGAATCTTCAATTTCATGCGGTTCTTAATGAACTGGGCTTTACTCGGACATACTCTGATGCAGGAGTATATGTGTATCATCACCAGGGGGGGATGATTCACTTTTCGTCATTCTTTATGTTGATGACATCACTATACTTGGATCTTCAAAAGATAAGATAACATGGCTGAAGGAATCTCTATCTAGCCGATATGAGATGACTGACTTGGGAGAAATCCAGTCATATCTCGGTGTTAACATCACCAGAGATTGTCCTAACAAGACGCTGGAAATTGATCAGGCAGCTTATGTCTTGTCTATTCTTGAGAAGTTTGGGATGAGGGATTCCAATCCAGTATACACTCCCCTACCAGCCAGCGCGGATGCACATCTGGTCAAGTTTGAAGGCCAGGCATCTACTTCAGAAATAAAGAAGTATCAACAGCTAATGGGGTCACTGCTATGGGTGCAGATTGGAAGCAGACCTGATATTAGCTTTGCTGTTGCATGCCTTAGTCAATATGCTTCCAATCCTTCACAACATCATCTGCGCCTAGCAAAATATGTTCTTAAGTACCTAAATGCTACTATGAGCTACAGGGTGCGATATTCTGGAGGGAATGAAGAGAGTGGCCTTCACGGCTTTGCAGATTCCTCATGGGGAGATCAAGAGGACTGCCACTCTACTTCAGGCTACGTCTACATGCTTGCAAATGGAGCCATATCCTGGTGCTCTAGAAAGCAAAAGACTGTAGCACAGTCCACCACAGAAGCTGAATACATGAGCCTAGCTGAGGCTTCCAATCAGGCTGCATGGTATAGGACGTTTATGGAGGAATTGGGATATGAAGTCACTTCACCCATACAACTCCATTGTGACAATAAGGGTGCTGTAGACTTAGCATTAAACCCTGTCACAGGAAGGCGGTCAAAACACATACCAATAAAGTACCATGCAATCAGGGAGTATGTTGAATCGCATCTAATCGATTTAGTGCGAACTCCCACTGGTGAAATGCTGGCAGATGGCTTCACAAAGTCTCTACCAAGAGCGTCACATGAAAACATGGTTACTAAACTTGGGCTTATATGAGCATATTCTCGACCTCGAATGTGGCACAACAAGTGTCCATATTGTCGACCTCGAGAGTGATGCAAGAGGTGTGTGACTGAACGCGTTTCAGTTTGCATAACACACTTCAGATCACTCCTCTCCTCTCGTCGACTCACTCTCACGCCTCCTGACTGGCAATATGCTCATTCAATTCATTTTGACCTGATGCCTTAATCATGGAGGGATGTTGACATGGCATGTGTCTTGAGGTGCTTCAGGCATCTAGGTTAGGGTCTAAGCTGTGCAAGATTAGATTAGATATAGATTCGGAGTTTCGGACTTTTTACTATATCATTATTACTTTCTTTCTTGCGATGCGCAGCAGCTGACTGATATACCTTAGTAATCCTGTGTAGCATGTGATATCTCACTGGCCAATGGCCTTTGTCCCTCAGTAGTACATTCTAGCGCATTCCATTGCACACAGACCATCCCTTGAGCAGTATATAAGGGTGTCTGTTTCGTCTCTTACACTTCAGAGTTTTCTTCTCCTCTGAAGTGTAAGTCCCAGTCTCTCTACTTACTACCTTACCTGTAACTAACCGTCTCTTGTAGATAACTTGTTTCTAGGTGTGTAGTATAGTAATAGAGAGTTTTCTTCTCCTCTGAAGTATAACTTGTTTCTAGCCTCACACACTAACTAACAGTCAGTATCACTGTGCACACATGCCTGTTCTTCATCTCAGTCTTGATCCCCTTCCATTGTTCATCAAGTCAACCACATTTACCCTGTCACAGATATCTTCATCTCTAGGACATTACCCACTTGAAACCCTAGTGAACTACAAGAATTCCACCTTCATTTTTCTGCTCAGCTTGCAACTCAAAGAGCCAATCACCTTGATGTCTACCATCCCTTGAGTGAAGCTAATCATATCACCACAGACCCCCTGTACTTTGAAAACCTCCTTTGGTGACTTCACATTGTTATCTCTAGTGATTGTCAAGGGTTTTCATACCCACGTGGGTAAGTGCCACGGGTTTTGCTGGGTACAGGTATGGGTATACAGCTCCCAACCCATGGAAACCTGTACCTGTGTGGTGGGTTTGGCGGGTATAGGCACCAATCATGCATTGACAAGATCAGTAGAAATTCTAAGATAAAACACATCTGCAGCCACAAAAATAAAGATCTTGTCTGATGTATGCTATAGGGTATCTTTAAATATGTTCTAGTATTATCATATGAAATATCAAAGCAGATCAACAGTGCAATGTAAAATAAAAGTGTTATCAGTGATCCACTTCTTGAAAATCATGATGCACCTGTTTTATCAATGCGTGACCAATTCTGCTGGTCTGGCACTATCTAAAATACTCTCTAGACTACTTTAGACTATAATATAATCTAATTATCAAATTAGTTTACTGAAACAAGGCCTGCATGTATCTACAAGCTGCATGGGGCAGCGACTACATTGCATCACATGGTGGTCTGACCTCCTTCCTATTAAGGAAGGTTGACTTAAACACACCAGGACAGTCATGCTTGTATGAAATGAAACCAGAATAATAAAATAATAATGTAAATAAAGGATCCTTTCAATCTTCTGAACATAAACCAACAATATTTGAGGGATCTTGAGTAGCCATAAATGAACGCATTGTGTCCAAGTGCTTATCTCCTTGACCAGGATGGCCTGGGCCATTTATCCGAAATGCACAGAAATGCAAAGAACAGTCACACTCGTATAAAATTGAAACCAGAATAATAAAATAAAAATGGAATAATAAATTATCTTAATCTTATGAACATAAAACAGGAATTTTTGAGGGATCTTGAGTAGCCATAAATGAATGCATTGTGTCCAAGTGCATATCTCCTTGACTGGGATGTCCTGGGCCAGATGTCCGAAATGCACAATGCAAGTAAAGAACTTGCACGTGTTTCATTTTATGGGTAACCCAGGTATCAAAACAATTATCCAGGGGTTACCTGTTATGCTCAGCAGAGCGTTCTGTGCGGCATGCACAGGTCGGCGTGGGTCCATTACCTCAGCCATGAGCCTAGCACAATAAGGCTAGACTCTGGGCACTGTCTAGCTTTGGGATTGGTTAAGGTTTGGTGCTATAATCAAGCACAGAGGGAGACAGGATGAGCCAGCCAAAGGGAGCTAATCCCCTAAGGCTGTTAAGTGGGGACAGGGCCCAGTTGCTGTGCCAGAAGCACACCAAGTGCACTGGAGCCCTTAGGGAGTGGCAGAGGGATTCAAAAGGAAGGGTACACTCCCATTGCCAGAGGCAATGGGGGTCCCTGCAGGGATCTCAAGGACGCAAAAAAGGGGAAAAGACTTCTGATGTATTGGGGTCTAAGATCTCTAGGCTGAAGGCCCAAGAGGTCAAATCTAGGGGTGTACAAACTGTCTACAGGGTCTTATATACTGTATGGGGGTCTGGTTTGTAGCTAATCAGGAACAGGGTCAGAGTCCTTATCATCCAATAGCAGATAAGATGTCAAATATAGTCCATGATAAGGATAAGCCTTATCAGAAGCATAATCATGTGGGGCAGCCCCACAGGAGTCATATCAGTGTGGGAGGATTCCCACCAGGGTCAGGGGCAAATGGGGAAATGACAGGTCCCACAGGAGTCAGATCAGTGTGGGAATACTCCCACAGGAATCAGAGAAGAGGGTCAAGTGACTGATGGGTCAGATGATCTAAGGGGTCATGATCAAAGCCCAAGGTCACATGGTCAAAGGGGGTCACATGGTCTGAGGTCATGTGGTCAAGGGTCACATGATAGGTCATGGCTTTGAGTCCATGTCATGTGCCTACAGGTCATGTGGTCTGGAGGGGCAAATGCAAGCCAAAGTCGTCTTGTGTGCAGAGTCAGGTTTGGCAGGGACAGTGTCAGAGATCCTATGGGTGTCAAGCACAGGGACAGGGGTACTGGCCAAGGCATAAGCCAAGGCAATAAGGAAGGGTGATGTACATCCAACAGTATAGCAGCAGAACTACCATCAGGTTAGGTGTAAATGGTAGCAAGGGAGGTTGGTCCTGTGAGCAACAGGTCACAGGCATCAGGGTAAGGTCCTGGGCACACAGGCCACAGGCATCAAGAAGGTCCCAAGGCAGCATACCAAGGGCATCAGGGAGTGGTCCAGAGAAGGGGAAAGTCAAGGATGGTGCAAAGAATAAGGCATGGTGTGCAGGGTCAGGAAAAAGAGTAGGGTCATAACATTACCCCTGCAAATTGCTATGTGTTCATCAAATTATTTTGCATTCTGTGTGGTTATCTGACAGGCTTTTCACCAATGTTCTATAACATCCTATCTAATCATCTCTGCATACTGTATTTTAGTTGTGCTTGTATAAAATTGAAAGCAGAATAATAAAATAAAAATGGAATAATGAATTATCTTAATCTTCTGAACATAAAATAAGAGTCATTGAGGGATCTTAAGCAGCCACAAATGAATGCGTTGTGTATCTTCTTGGTCCGGGAAGGCCCAGGCCAGGTATCTGAAATGCGCGATGCAAGTAAAGAACTTGCACACGTTTTCACAGGTGACCCACAGGTAACCTGCGGGTTACCCGTACCCGTAGTGACAGGTATGGGTATGGGTACGGGTACCAACGAGGATACCCCAGGGTTACCCCTGCCAATCACTAGTTATCTCTGCCCCAGGAATAGTTGAAGAGTATTACTGGATCCACAGAAACATCTGCAACTATCATTTAGACCATGCCATCCTTTGTCCAGCCTATCAAGTCTACTACACCTGGAATGCCCAAGGGTGGACTACATACCATCTTAGTACCCGCTCTGAATGACCTCAGAATGACCTCTCACTGCTGGAGAACTAGCTCAGGTCCCCTTTGGCTTTACCCATCCTGTCTTTGACTACAACAACAGTGCTTTTGTTGCTACCTGGAAAGAAGAAAACTACTATACTCAGACTCTTGGAACTGACTGGAGATGCCTCTGAGACAGTCACATCCTTCTTGCAAAAGAATACCTCAGTAATTTCCCTAACATCGACCTCATCAGCAATCTTGACTCTCACACATTTTATGGAACATACAACAGAAAGGAAGTCCATTGGTCCAACACCCATAAAGCCTGGGTTTATCTTAATAACCACCATGTTCAATTCCCTGTTGCCTCCATCACCTCTGACAAAGAAGAAGTATCCCAGTCCCTTGAAGCTGTAGAACAATCCCTCTGTGCTATCACTCTTAGAACCCCTCCTACTCTCCCATCAATATCCCTTGCCTCCACCACTACTGTCATAGCCTCACATCCTCCCAAGACACCAACACCCCTAAACATCATGAGCACTGCTACTGCCTCCAGCAGGAAGATCCTGGGATCACCCCCAGAATCCTTTGATGGTCAAGCCTCTAAAGCAGAATGCTTCTGGTCCCAACTAGCCAACTACTACTACCTAAATGAAGGAGCCTTCACTGATGAGAGTGGATGAGTCTCTGCAGCGCTCACCCACTTTAAACTTGATACACCAGCAGGAGAATGGGCCAGAGACCACACCAACACTGCACTCCAAGCCAACCCCCCTTCCTTTGGGACTTGGGACCACTTCAGAATTGACTTTGAGAAACAGTTCATCCCAGTAGAAATTTGCCTCTTGTCCACCAAAGCCATGTATGAAATCTGCCAAGGTACTTGCCCCTTCAATGACTGGTACCAAGAATGGTCCACCCATGCTACTCATGCTACAGTGGATGAGAATACCAAGATATATGCCTTCTGAAGCATGATCAATCAGGGTCTGGGGCAGAAACTTCTTGGACTATCCCCCAGCCCACCACACTCCATGATCTTGTCACTAAAGCCAGAGAATTTGATGCAGCATGGCAGCTTTATGGCAAGACCACCAAGCCTCAGCCCCCCATCTGCACATTGGAGAAGCTACCACTGACAACCCAGAAGCCCAAGTCAACCTTGTTGCCTCTTCCCAGCCCAGAAACCCTAGCACCCCTCCATGCACTACCAAGTTAACCCCAGAAGAAAAGAAGTATCAATGAGAAAATAAGCTTTGCTTCTATTGTGGGAAGCCTAATCACATCGCCAATCAATGTCACAGCAAGACCAGAGCCATCCAAGGTCAAGGACCTCCTCACCCTACCCCAGTAAGAGCCCTGGCATCAGAAGAAACACCCCCCAAGCACCATGACCTCCCCCTGACTACCTCTCAGTATCTGCCACCAAGAGCTATGAAGATCCAGTACCATACATGATGGACAAAGATGGACCTTCGGATTTTTAACACATCCTACAGCTGCACTGTCTGTGAGGACTTCTTGTACCCCCAGTGTTCCTTGTATGAGCTGCTCTGCAGTCCTAGATAACCTTGGTTTTGAGCATGTATCCTTGTTAGTAGTGAATAGCAGGGGTAACCCCCGGGTATCTTCATTGGTACCCGTACCCATACCCGTACCCGTCACTACGGGTATGGGTAACCCGTGGGTTACCCATGGGTCACCTGCAGGTTGCCTGTGTTAAACGCGTGCAAGTTCTTTACTTGCATTGTGCATTTCGGATATCTGGCCCAGGCCATCCTGGACCAAGGAGATACACAACGCGTTCATTTATGGCTGCTTAAGATCCCTCAATGACTCTTGTTTTATGCTCAGAAGATTAAGATAATTCATTATTCCATTTTTATTTTATTATTCTGGTCTCAATTCTATACAAGCACAACTAAAATCCACCCCAATATACAGAGATGATTAGATAGGATGTAATAGAACATTGAATGAAAAGCCTGTCAGATAACCACACAGAATGCAAAAATAATTGACAAATGTATAGTGATTGGCAGGGGTAACCCCTGGATATTTGTTTTGATACCCAGGTTACCCATAAAATGAAACGTGTGCAAGTTCTTTGGTTGCATTGCGCATTTCGGACAATCAGCCCGGACCATCCCGGTCTGGGAGATACACACTTGGATACAACGCGTTCATTTGTGGCTACTCAGGATCCCTCAATAATTGCTGATTTATGTTCAGAAGATTAATTTGATTCTTTATTTACATTCTTATTTTATTTTATTTTGTGGAACAGGCATGGCGCAGGCATGGCGCAGGCTTGTACTTTAGATGTACTATATCAGCTACTAGATTAAACGAACGCATTATCTTGTTATCTCGTTTAATGATGTGATTTGATCATATGTCAGATCTTAGATGTATATTCTATGTATCTAATTAATTTGTGAACGCGTTTCTGTTGTGTTATCTATGCGTGATCACAATCATGTCAGACCAATGGAAAATCGCAGCCGCGATTGTTAAGTCAACCTTCCTTAATAGGAAGGAGATCAGACCAATATGCTGGTCCAATGTAGTCGCTGCCCTATGCAGCCTGTAGATACACGCGGGCCTTGTTTCAGTAAACTAATTTGATAATTAGATTATAGAATAGTCTAAAGTAGTCTAGAGTGTATTTTAGATAGTGCCAGACCGGCAGAATTGATCGCATGTTAATAAAACAGTTGCATCATGATTTTCAAGAGAGTGGATCACTGATAACACTTTTATTTTACATCGCACCGTTGATCTGCTTTGATATTTCATAGGATAACACTAGAACATATTTACAAAAACCCTGTAGCATACATTAAATAAAATATAGTCATTTGTTTGCTACAAATGTATTTTATCATTAAATTTCTGCTGATCTTGTCAATGACTGATGGCCACTTATACCTGCCAAACCCGCTGTGCGGGTACGGGTTTCTGGCAGGTTGGGAGTTGTATACCTGTACCCGTACCCGTCAAAACCTGCAGCACTTACCCGCACGGGTATGAAAACCCTTGCTGATCTCTACTTGTTAGTGACTAGAAATGCTAGATCACCTTCTATTGTGCTCAAAGCAGAACTCATTGGATGAAACACTAGGAAGAAAATCAGTGCGCATGCCCTAGTAGATAGTGGGGCAGAAGGATTAATAATCCACCAAGACTATGCCAAAGCACATCACCTAACCTTGAGCACCCTTGCCAAGCCTCTCCAAGTCAAGAATGTGGATGGAACTAGTAATGCTAATGGAGCCATTTACCACACCACAACCCAAATCCTATGACTATCCCTCCAAGACCAATACCATGAAGAACTTGCAGAGTTCTATGTCACTAATATAGGGGACCATGACATTATCTTAGGAACTGACTGGCTATGTTGCCACAACCCAGAAGTAAACTGGAAAGACAACACTCTGACCTTGAAACACTGCCCCACATCCTGCACCCTTACCATGACCCCTCTGACCTTTGCTTCAACACACCCCTCTCGCCCTACTCTATCTACAATCACAGTGAAACCCCTGATGGACCAAACACTCATAGTAGCAGCAGAAACCTTTGCAGCCCTCATCACAGATCACCCCATAATCACTCCAGAAGAAGTACCTCCCAAATTCATCATCCACATCTGTGCCAAGACCACCATGTCTACTCAGATTGCTGCAGATCAAGTAAAGACCCCTACATCCTTAGAAGAACAACTCCCTCCTGAATACCTTGCATACTGATCTATCTTTGAAGAGAAAGCCTCTCAATGTTTGCCACAGCACCAACCATGGGACCATGCCATAGAACTCAAACCAGATGCCAAAGTGTGAGACTGTGGCATCTACAAGCTCACCCCTGAAGAACAGAAAGCCCTGGACGTTTTCTTAAATGACCACCTTGCCAAGGGATACATCAGAGAATCCAAGTCCCCCATTGCTAGCCCCTTCTTCTTTGTGAAAAAGAAGGATGGAAAACTATGTCCTGTCCAAGATTATTGAGCCTTGAATGAAATCACAGTAAAGAATGCCTACCCCCTACCCTTGATCCCAGAACTCATTGACAAACTCACCATGCTTGCTACTTCACCAAGTTTGATATCTGCTGGGGATATAACAATATCCGCATCAAAGAAGGAGATGAATGGAAAGCCACCTTTAAGACCAACTGAGGTCTCTTTGAACCCCTTGTCATGTTCTTTGGACTCTGTAACTCCCCTGCCACATTCCAAGCCTTCATGAATAGAGCCTTCAAAGATCTCCTTGCCACCAACCATGTTGTCATCTATATGGATGACATCTTGATATTTACAGACACCATGGAACACCACAGAACACTTACTCACCAAGTCCTCCAATGCCTCCAACAGTTTGACTTATATCTAAAGCCTGAGAAATGTACCTTTGCTCAAACAACCATTGACTACCTTGGCCTAGTCATCACAGCTGACTGTGTCCAGATGGACCCTGCTAAATTGGAAGGTATTATGAAATGGCCTCCCCCATGCACCCTGAAACAACTCCAAGCCTTCCTTGGATTCTGTAACTTCTATCAATGTTTTATCAAAGACTTCTCCCTTATTGCCCACCCCCTTCATGATCTCACCAAGAAAGACACCCCTTTCCTCTGGACTTCTGACCATGACCTTGCCTTTTCCACCCTAAAGAATGCTTTCACCACTGCCCCTGTCCTTGCCCTCCCTGACCATACTAAAGCCTTCCATGTCATCACTGATGCCAGTGACTTTGCTATTGGTGCTATCCTTGAACAACCTGATGAACTCAATTGCTACCACCCCCTTGCTTTCCTATCCAAGTCCATGCTGGATGCTGAACACAACTACAACATCCATGACAAAGAACTTCTTGCCATTGTTCATGCTCTGGACACCTGGAGACACTACCTTGAGGGTGCAGCCCTTCCCTTTGAGGTGTGGACTGACCACAACAACCTGACTTACTTCTGCTCCAAGCAAAACTCTCCCACCACCAAGCACAGTGGGCCCTTGAACTGTCTCGGTACAACTTCACCATTGTTCACAAACCTGGCTCTTTCAACAAATCTGATGCTCTGTCCCAGCATCCAGACCATAAAGAGGGAATAGAGCATGATAATGATGAATGCATACTCCTGGACTCTAAGTTTTTTTGCATTCAGGCCATGAAAACCACAGTCACAACAACTCATGACTCCACCTTACACCACAGAATCAAAGACTGCCAAGACCATGATGATGAAGTCACCCAAGCCCTGACCACTATCTTGCACAATGGTCCATGCTCCCTCACCAAAGGACTGGAGGACTGGAACCTAGAGAATGGCCTAATCCTACATAAAGGCCAAGTCTACATCCCCAAATCCCAAGAACTACGAAGAGACATTGTAAAGTTACATCATGACTCCATTGCCACAGGACATCCAGGCAGATGGAAGACCTATGAACTAGTATCACAAGAGTTTTGGTGGCCAGGGATGTCCTCCTTTGTCAAAGAATATGTGGATGGATGTGCCACCTGCCAAGAAACCAAAGTTCGACCTTGACTACCCATCCCTTTGCAACCCAACCAAGTTCCAGCTTGAGTATGGGGAACAATCACCATGGACTTTATCACAGACTTACCCCTGTCTCAGTCATACAACTCCCTATTTGTGGTGGTGGACTGGTTCAGCAAAGCCACCATCATTGTTCCTTGCACCAAAGATATCACCACTCCAGAAACCTCCAAACTATTCCTTGAACATGTATGGAGATGCACTGGCCTCCCAGACCAAGTCATCTCTGATTGAGGCCCCCAATTTGCATCCAAAGTCATGAAGGAAATGTGGAGCAAGTTAGGAGTACAATCATCCCTAAGCACTGCCTACCACCCCCAGACCAATGGAGAGACTGAACAAGTCAACCAAGAACTGGAACAATACCTCCATGTCTTTTGCAACTCCCAACAAGATGACTGGGCAGAACTGATCCCCTTTATGGAGTTTGCCCACAATGCTAGAACTCACAGTGCTACTAAAAGATCTCCCTTTGAAATCTGGTATGGCTTCCAACCAGAGTTTATTCCCCCACTCCATTTTGCCACCCCTATCCTGTCAGTTGAAGAAAGACTCCACACCCTAGAAACTATCCGTAGTGAAGTAGCTGCTGCCCTCCAGGTGGCTGCAGAACTCATGAAACAGTCAAGACCAGATGGACCCCTCCATGCTTTCAAAACAGGAGAGCTGGTTTGGTTGGAAGGGACAAATATACACACCACTCACCCAAAAGCCAAACTCAGCCCCTGACGCCATGGTCCTTTTAAAGTCATACACTCTGGCCCTGTTAACTGCAAGCTTGAACTCCCTAAGTCATGGCACATCCACCCAGTCTTTCACAACTCTCTCCTGTCCCATTACGAAGAAACCCCAGTCCATGGACCCAACTTCACTCAACCACCACCAGAACTTGTAAATGGGGAAGAAGACCATTATGAGATAGAGACCATCTTACAGTCTGCTCACACCCCTAACAGAAAAGGCATCCGTTACCTCATCAAATGGAAAGGCTACCCTGCCTCAGAAAACTCTTGGGTCCCCTTCACAGAAATAAAGAATGCCATGACCCTGCTTCAAGACTTCCATCATCAACACCCCACCCTGCCTAGACCCCCAAACCTCTGACAAACTTGCTGTGGCACAGCAAGGCCCTAAAGAGGGGATAGTGTCATGAACTGACACCCTAGAGACCTCCTGCCCCCCTGGAAATTCCTGAATGCTCCCAGAGACCTTGCAGAACCCTCAAAGACAAAGATAACCCTAGATTAAGACCAGAGAAGAGCTGGTCCAGACCAGGGCCAGACTCCTGCCAAATTGGAGACCTGTGGGAAGAGTACTAACAGAACCCCACAATGCCTAAACAGCAATCCACAAACTGTGGACTGCAGACTGCAGATTTCTAAGCCCAAAAGTGGGGCTATTCTCATTGGTGGATCAGTGGGGAGTTAAAGTGAAGTTAACCTCCCCTAAAGTAGTGCACAGACCAAAATCCCAGTTGTAATTACATATATAAACCCTTTTGGAATAGAATGGACAGCTCCAGACTGTCCACTTGTGATCTGGTTCCTGATTACCTAGGAGATTAGCCCCACCTTGTGGAAGGCTTCTCATCCCTTTGCCTTGAGCTGTTCACTTCATCTTCCTGCACTTTCACCCTCACTCTCATCCTTTGCCCACTTCCAAATCCTTTCCCCTCACATACAACCCACTGTCCAGGCAGTTGACAGTGAGTTGTAACATAACCTGCCTTCATCCAAGCTCCCAAACATAGAAGAGCCTGAGTTGTATGCAATGGGACCACCAGGTCTGTATACAGTATCTACAATACATGTACTACAGTGCCTCACAAAACTGAGTCAATGTTTTGCACTTTTGCACTGTTTGTTGAATATTTCATCAGCCAAAACAAATATAAACAAAGTCTTGGTAGACCATAAAAGGTACATGATAAGGGTTATGTAATGCAACAATAATTATGTAATTCTGATCAAAACCTGTGAAGCTATGCCCATTTCAAATTGGGGACTCATTGACTCAGTTTTGTGAGGGGGTATCAGAAATATCAGAATCTGATGCTCCACCAAATGTACAGCAACCAATCCTTAATATATGGTTACCATAGTTATCTTAATATTGATGGGACCTGGAATAGAGCTATTTAACCATGGTTTACATTCCCAGAATATTATAATTTCCCAATGCACCCCACCTCCTCTGCTCAGAAAGAAAACATGCTCTCTCTGGCCTCTGAAGGTCATTCCACTGACACTATTGCCTCCAGACTCAGCCTCAGCCAGTCCACAGTCTCTAGGGCACTCAGAACCCTCCTTCCCAACCATCAGTCACCTCATTTTGGTCATCCTTCCAAGCTCTCTGCTACCTCTGAACATGCTATCATGATACAAATCACCACAGGAAAGGTTGGCAATGCTGTCCAGGCCACAAAGCACATCAATTCCATTATCCCCAACCATGCCTCTTCACAAACTGTGCACTGGGTTCTTAAACAACATTCATTTAAGGCTGTAACAAAGAAGAAAAGGCCACTACTCTCTGCAGTACATTGCAAGAAGCACTTAGCCTTTGCTTTGAAGTACAGAGAGTGGACTGTGGAGGACTGGCATCTGACCCAAACCTGTTGATTTTGGTCTCATCTGACCAAATGACCCTGTTCCAGTCCTCCATAGTCCAGTTTTGGTACTTCAAAGCAAAGGCTAAGTGCTTCTTGCAATGTACTGCAGAGAGTAGTGACCTTTTCTTCTTTGTTACAGCCTTAAATGAATGTTGTTTAAGAACCCAGTGCACAGTTTGTGAAGAGGCATGGTTGGGGATAATGGAATTGATGTGCTTTGTGGCCTGGACAGCATTGCCAACCTTTCCTGTGGTGATTTGTATCATGATAGCATGTTCAGAGGTAGCAGAGAGCTTGGAAGGATGACCAAAATGAGGTGACTGATGGTTGGGAAGGAGGGTTCTGAGTGCCCTAGAGACTGTGGACTGGCTGAGGCTGAGTCTGGAGGCAATAGTGTCAGTGGAATGACCTTCAGAGGCCAGAGAGAGCATGTTTTCTTTCTGAGCAGAGGAGGTGGGGTGCATTGGGAAATTATAATATTCTGGGAATGTAAACCATGGTTAAATAGCTCTATTCCAGGTCCCATCAATATTAAGATAACTATGGTAACCATATATTAAGGATTGGTTGCTGTACATTTGGTGGAGCATCAGATTCTGATATTTCTGATACCCCCTCACAAAACTGAGTCAATGAGTCCCCAATTTGAAATGGGCATAGCTTCACAGGTTTTGATCAGAATTACATAATTATTGTTGCATTACATAACCCTTATCATGTACCTTTTATGGTCTACCAAGACTTTGTTTATATTTGTTTTGGCTGATGAAATATTCAACAAACAGTGCAAAAGTGCAAAACATTGACTCAGTTTTGTGAGGCACTGTATATAGTTTTTCTGTGGCTGGTGCAATGCCACATGCATTGCCACCCTCATTGCTGCCCTTCCAATTTCAGCTTACCCACTCTGGCGGGTAAGGGTTGGGTGTCTATGGGTAGGGGTCACATGAGGGGTTTGAAGACATGACCCCAACCCGTACCCACATGTACCCTGACCACATACCCAGCAGGTTGTGCCTAGGGCTGTGCACCATACCCATACCTCATGGTATGGACGGGTCTGTAGTACAGTTGCCATACCTGTGCCATACTGAGCTTAAGTCAATGTCAAGACAGACGGTGGACAGGTATGGAAAATGCCATCCAAACTGTCAAAAAGACGGCTGTAGATGGCATTAGATGGCATGGATGGCATTGACTGAATGAGCTTTAATCTTGTCATTAAGCCACCAAAACTCCCCCACTATAGTATCTTTACCTATTTAGATAGCAGATAAGCATTAGCTAAATATGGTAAAAATATGAGATAAGATTAATTAACTAATACTCAATGTGGTCAAAGCTGAAGTGAATGCATACAGAGTAGCAACCTTTTATACTGCTCAGAGGAGCACAACAATAAGTAGAATAAATATAGTTATTTAAATGTGACAAGACAGAAAGAATGCATTGTGTGCAATGTCTCTGAATCAATTATCTGACACACTTTAGATTATCTTATCATAATCATAAGATCAGGAGCCCTCGCTACCAGCCCATCTCAACAACAGGTATGCTTCCATTTTTCAAGAAGTAACTATTATTAAAATTTAATCCAAATAACAAGAACAATGCTCAATTTTCTTCTGTTGATTGCTGGGAAATGAGGGTGAGATTGCTGCATTAAGGAGGCCCCATGATGCAATAAATAGACCCTCAATCCATGTGGAGTCTTACAACTTTGCCTTACCATGACAGATCAGCCCACCCAAGGACCAGAAGGTCAACAGCTTGATGCATCAAAAATCCCCAAACCTATTCAACCATGTTCCCACATAAACCAAGGTAAGTAGTTCATTCAAGTGTAATTTGAGTGTGGCTATGAAATACTTACTCATCCTTCCAGGTCAATGTTCTTGCCCGGTCCAAACCACTGCAGGTACACAATTAGCTGCAGCTATTGCTGTGGAGAAGCTTGATGAATTTGGGAATCTTGTCCCATTGTCCCACCAGCACCTTGCACACACCCCCAAACACAAGACCCCTGTAAAGTGCAAGCAAGCTGTCATGAATGATGTCAATAGTGATGTAGATGATGCTGACTTTAGTGCTTCTTCTTCTGAGGATGGATCAGATGATCCTAGCAATGCCATGGAAATAAGTAATGAAGAGGTATGAAATATCTTAATGTGATTCCATGGTCAGGTGAATTAACAATTTGTAGCTAGCTGATATGTTACCCTCAAAAACCATACCAGAGGTCAGAAACAAAAAGGGCCATGCGCACATCCTAAAATCAAAGATAAAGACAAACCCAACTCCTGCACCCCCAAGGAAGAAGGCTAGGACTTGTTCTGTTGAGGTCAAGGAGATTGAAGATGAAGATACCCCCCACCAGACTGCAGAAATGCATACAAGCATCCTTCCAACAAGCTCATTCGGAAATGCTCACCCCAAAAAGGCAAGTTTTGCCTTGTGTTTCTCACATCTTTGTCTCATTTTGGGTTTTTATAGAAGGCTGGAAATATAAGGAATCCAATATATTTATTCTACGAAGTCATCACCAATGGGCCACGCAGTACCCCAGGAGAAGATGGTGATATACATTATCATTGCCTTCATGGCACTCATAAGGTTTGTACTATCAAGAAGACAATGAAATCTAATCTAAATGGTGCATTATCTTATCATTTTTTTGTTTATCATTCCTGATGGATGATGCTTCCCTTAGTACTCATAAATAATCTCCATGTCCATGTTAAGCTGATGTATCAACTCTATTACATCCTTAAGAATCATGATGAGCCCCCAACACCTGATGAGATTGCTATTGCATCTGGACTAAAGAAACTCAATGGATGCACTGAAGCTGAATACATAAAGAAGCTTGGGCAATCATCTGAAAACATCAAGAAAGCCTTTGAAGACCAGAAAGCCCACGCCACTGTAAGTAATGTTAGCTTCTCAAACATCTGGATGTCATGAAGCAATGATCAGGTTCCATGGGATCAAGAAACATTTGAATGGCTCCTCACTGAGTGGATCATTGCCTGCGACCAGCCATTTGATGAGGTTGAGAAACCTGAATTCATCAAGATGATGGATTTTACACACCACAATGGTGGTCCATTGGATATTCTGAAACATGATGGGATCAAGCAGCGTGTTGTGAAGATGGGTGAGGAAACAATTGAAAGTATTTGCAAAATGTTCTCAGTAAGCATTATCTTATTTTCTTCATATCACATATTTATCCATATGAGCAGAATCTTGAGGGGAAGGTGTGCTTGTCACTGGATGCATGGACACCAAGCAATCAGTACACATTTTTGGTGATTGTTGCACACTATGTGACCAATGATGGGCAACTTGGTTTGTGCTCTTCCCTTCATTCAACCGGCATAATCTTATTATCCCCTTCCAGAGGAGTTGCTGATTGACTTCCAAGAACTTACTGGGGAGCATTCAGGAGAGAATATGGCAGAGGTGGTTTGGGCTACACTAGAGTTATATGGTCTCATTGGAAAGGTGAGTTTCCCATCCTCAGCCTAGAAATGTGTTTCTAATCCATTTCAGATTATTGCCCTTGTAATGGATAATGCTAGCAACAACAACACCCTAGTTAAATCACTGGAATGGTGATGCCAACAACGAGGGATACCATTCTTGGCGCAAGATGCACAGTTGTGTTGCATGCCTCATACAATTCACTTGGCTGCTATCAAGGTATTACATAAAATTATATTTATTTCTGTCATCACATCTAATCTTTAAATATCAGCTTCTCAAAGGCATAGGGGCAATCTCAAAGGCTGAAGGGAAAAAAGCCACCATGTGTAGCAGCAACTACCAAGACAATGTTACAATCCCTCTCTCACGTGAACACGACAATGACACAGTGGGTGATGGCAAGGACAATGAGAATGTCATAGACATACCAGACACAGATTCTGATACAGCTGACATCAATGCAGCTGACAGCGTACTGCCTGCTATTGAAAGGGTAAGCAATGGGTCCATTCTTCACCAATTAAACTGAAACATTCTGGTCAGCTTCAGAAAATCATCAAGGCTGTCCATTCAAGCCCCCAACGTCGTCAATCTTGGGCTCGTGAGATTCAATTTGTGCAACTTGAAGGAGGCAGGATGTTAGATGACTGCAGTACACCACTTGTACTCATTCTCAATGTGAGAACCCAATGGTCATCAACACATCAAATGCTTCATGAGTTATCTGTTGAGACAGACCCAAAGCCACCGGATCAACCCGAGTGGCATTACTGCCATGCAT
Organism: Multifurca ochricompacta; assembly: GCA_022496185.1. Taxonomy (NCBI): domain Eukaryota; kingdom Fungi; phylum Basidiomycota; class Agaricomycetes; order Russulales; family Russulaceae; genus Multifurca; species Multifurca ochricompacta. The sequence continues at coordinate 15,162 of WTXG01000326.1, read as the reverse complement.
GCTTGTGGCATGCTTTGACTGATTGATAAAGGACAATCCACAAACGCTCTTTATTCTCTCTTGTGACTGTAGGACAATGGACTTAGATAGTATTGTTCTACAAACTAGGATTACACTCTCTTTTAGTATTTAAGGACATCCCTTTGTGTAGTTGTCACTTCAGTTTTAACCAACTAAACTGAAGTGAGTATTACTTATCTTATCTCTTACCTTACTTAGTTAACGCGTTACATCACACAGTTATCGCTACTAAACTAGGTAAACATAATATTATCAGTTTTAACCAACTAAACTGAATTATTGCTACTAAACTAGGTAGCGCTTATCTAACTCGCTGCTGCTCAAAATGACAGGTTATGGGCCCTGGCTGTGTCTAATCTAATCCAGAAGAAGATCCACCCAAGATTACACAAGCTCCCTTCCCCTCTACACACACTGTTTTTCTCTCACTCAAAAGGCGAGCCTCTGTTCCATGTCTATCACGATCTCATCTCCCCAGTCCCTGGAACTGGTGGACTGATGTAGACTGGGCCCCTAATCAGGGCTTCCCACGAGCCGTGCGATGGAGTGTGGCGATGCTGAAGCACACATGAGTACTCTCTCGGGCCCTTTGACGGACCGAGAGGCTGGATCCTTAGTGGATTCAGGGCGCACAGTTGATACATCAGAGATCGATCGGATCTTCACTATCTGGGTCTAACTGCTCTGCTCACCCAGATTGGCAAATTACTAAGCAGCACTATGGCCCCCTCTTTTTCCTTTCCCCCTTCTGCCGCAATCGAGGTCCTTGACGGATCTAACTGGTCCACTTGGTCATCACGCATGATGGCCCTGTTCTGAATGAACAGCGTCCGAGATCATCTAACCAAAGACAAGCCCAGCACACCCTCAGCCAACTGGAACACCTTGGAAGGTGTTCTCCAAGGCATCCTTGAACTTTACACTCAGAAGGATGTCTGGCAGACCATCTCAGACGACAAATTATATGCCACCTGCAAGGACAAGTGGGACCAGCTCAAGAAAGTATACGGAGGCGTTGGATCTATGTCCGCGTTCAACACATGGGTCACGCTCACTAGCACCGCACTCAACGACTCGTCTCCCATGCTTCCTCAGTTGCAGAAGTTAAATGATGCACGCGTTACTCTCAAAAATAATGAGATGGAGATTTCAGATCTCCAATTTTGCTTCATCCTCATCAAGGCGCTGCCGGACTCATACTCGGCAGTCATGTCTACCATCTTAGCTACCGGAGCACTGGCAGACCTTTCCCCACTAACCATACAAGAGCGTATCATAAATGAGGAAGGTCAACAGTCTGGTTCCTCCGCTGCACTCAACAAGTCTGCGCCCATCAAAAAGCCTGATAACAAAGACAAGAAGGCTACAAAATGCTTCTACTGTCAGAAAAAGGGGCATCGGATTTCCAAGTGCAGGAAGAAGAAGAAGGATGAGGAGGACAAAAAGGCAGCAGAGTCAGGGCAAAACAAGGCAGTTAACGCACATCTAGCCACAACATCGGCATCTATTGTAGAAGTTACCGATGACACTAATGATATCCGCGTTTCCTTGTATGCTGCCGCCCAATCTCACTGGATGATGGACTCTGGCACAACGCATCACATAACCCCACACCAATCTGACTTCACAGAGTATGCACCCATGAACAGGACTGTCTGCCTAGGCGACAACTCCAACGTCAAACAAATCGGTGTTGGGAAGGTGGTCTTCAAAACCACTCTTGGGAGTCGAGATTCTGAGGTTACCCTGAATAACGTTCTTCACATTCCAGATGTTTGGACGCGCTTCATCTCTACATGTGCTCTTGCACAAAGGGGTGCTCAGATCTCATTCACTGATAAGTTTTTTACTATTACGGTACAAAACCGGAAAATCGCGCAAGGGTACCTGGAGGACAACCTCTATTGGCTGGATGCCTCCATCTCTGGCCTTCACGCGCACACGCACATGCACATGTCTCATCCTATCGACCTTTGGCATTGCCGTATGGGGCACATGTCTTACAACGCCCTCAAATGGTATCATTCTTCCATAAAAGGAATCTCGCTTGATGCTTTGATTGTCTCCGACCAGTTGCCATGTCCCGGGTGTGAATTTGGGAAACAGTTGCGGCTACCCTTTTCGGTCTCTCACAAGTGCTTGGATCGGCGTCTACAAGTCATTCACAGTGATCTAGCCGGCCCGATGCAGAAACAGTCTCTCCAAGGCGCGCTTTACATTGCAACGTTTGTCGATGACTATTCCAGACATGGGGTAGTGTACTTTCTCCAAAGCAAAGATCAGCTTGCCACTGCGTTCAAAAAGTTCCTCTCCTGGGCTGAGACCCAGACGACTGAGAAACTGCTTACGCTGCATTCTGACTGCAGGGGGGAGTTCTTATCAGGCGCCGTGAGAACTGTACTGGACCAAAAGGGGATCGAACATAAGCTGACGATGCCAGGTTTGCCGCAACAAAACGGCATAGCTGAGCGATGGAATCGAACCATCATGGACAAAGCGTGGGCGATGCTACATGGTGCCAGCTTGTCCCTCAGCTTCTGGGAGCTGGCAGTGGATACTGCCGTTCACACTTACAATAGGACTCCCAGCAGAACGATAGGTTGGCGCACGCTGCATGAGCTCTGGAGTGGTGGTCACGCTCCGGATGTCTCATATTTCCGAGTCTTTGGCTGTAAGGCATATGTACATGTGCCTGAGAACAAGTGTAAGAAGCTCGATCCGCGATTGGTCGAGATGATGCTTGTAGGGTATGAGCCGGGTTCTAAGGGTTACCAGTTCTGGAATCAACATACCCAATCAATAGCTCTGTCACGCGATGTAGCATTCAATGAGAGTTCCTTTCCTTTTTGGGAGAGCAGCCAGCTGTCTGCCTCGCCCACACAACCCCCAGTCCTTGAAGGACCACTGGCCATCACTGTCCCCACATCCTCCGCTATCCCAGCAATCGCTTCCGGAGTGGCCGCTCTGCCAAGGATTCCATCTCCACCAGCTACCCCACAATGCATTTCAGGTCCTGAACTCGAAGTCTTAGACGCTCCCCCCACTTATGCACCCACTTCCTGCATTCTCCGGTCCCGACGTCGCGCAGACTCCACCTCGGAGGATCTCCTGCGGCTGCGGCCAAACCCTTGGCGAAACCCTCGTTACTTCAATGAGGACAATGCCACGCTTGATGCAAACGGGAGACTGGGTCACATGGTGCTTCTCGCAGCTGCTGTGTATCACGATCCGTTAACTTTTCGGGAGGCAATGAACTCAGAGTTCGCCAATGAATGGCAAGTAGCCTGTCAATATGAGATCGACGCGCTTGCCAAAAACGGCACCTGGACCTTAGTCAATTTACCTGCAGGCTGGAAGCCCGTCAAATCTAAATGGGTATTCAAGCGCAAGGCAGATGGACGCTTTCGCGTGCGTTTGGTAGTGAAGGGATTTACGCAGATACAGGGGATTGATTATGATGAAACCTTCTCACCAGTTGCCCGGTTTGAGTTGTTGAGACTCTTGCTAGCATTGGCCGCGCTAGAGGATTGGGAGATCCATCAAATGGATGTCAAGTCGGCGTTCCTTAACAGGTTACTGGATGAAGAGATCTATATGGAGCAACCACAAGGTTTCATCAGCTCCAGCCAGGAGAACAAGGTTTGTCTCAAAAAGGCAATTTACGGCCTCAAGCAAGCCTCACACGCATGGAACTTACAATTCCATGGAGTTCTATTGGAGCTTGGCTTCATGTGCACCTACTCCGATGCGGGAGTTTACATGTTTCATCACCAAGACAGGGAGGGTACGGTAATTATCATCCTCTATGTCGATGACATCACGCTTCTAGGCGACTCTGCCCAAGAGATAACCAAGATCAAGTCCACATTATCTAAGCGCTATGATATGACAGACTTAGGCAAAATTGACTCTTATCTTGGAGTCCGGATCACTCGCGATCGTTCACTCAAACGCTTGGACATTGACCAATCAAGGTACATCTTAGAGATCATCGAATGTTTTGGGATGGCGGATGCGAACCCCGCACACACTCCACTTCCCACTGGTGCTGAGGCACACCTGGTAAAGCACACTGCACAGGCAACACCATCTGAAATCAAGCAATACCAGCAGATCATAGGCAGTCTCTTGTACATGCAAATCGGGACTCACCCAGACATTTCTTTTGCGGTCGTGCAGCTAGCTCAGTATGCCGCAAACCCTTCACCCCAACACCTCCGTCTTGCCAAGTACGTTCTCACCTACCTCAAAGGTACAGCAGACCTTCGGCTTCGCTACAATGGAGCGCGTGGAGATGGCCTTGTTGGCTACTCGGACTCTAGTCTTGGAGACGACGCAGACGACTACCATTCCACCTTGGGCTACGTTTTCCTTCTCGCCGATGCCGCTATCTCTTGGACATCACGCAAGCAGAAGACAGTGGCTCAAAGCACCACACACACCAAATACATGGCGATGGCTGACACGGCCAACCAAGCCGCCTGGTACCACAGTTTCCTCTCGGAGATTGGCTATGACATTTCCAATCTGATTCCCTTACACGGCGACAACAAAGGCGCTGTCGACTTGGCGCTCAATCCCGTGACCGGGAGACGATCAAAACATATCTCCATCAAGTATCATGCAATCCGCGAATACGTCGAAAAAGGCTTCATTACTCTTATCAGGATGCCGACCAATGACATGCTCGCTGATGGTTTTACTAAGCCGCACGCTCACGTGCAGCTTACTGATTTTGTCACCGGATTAGGTTTACTCTGATCTGGGATTGTCTTAATCACGGGGGAATGTTGAGACGGACCCAAAGCCACCAGATCAACCCGAGTGGCATTACCGCCATGCACGCTTGTGGTGTGCTTTGACTGATTGATAAAGGACAATCCACAAACGCTCTTTATTCTCTCTTGTGACTGTAGGACAATGGACTTAGATAGTATTGTTCTACAAACTAGGATTACACTCTCTTTTAGTATTTAAGGACATCCCTTTGTGTAGTTGTCACTTCAGTTTTAACCAACTAAACTGAAGTGAGTATTACTTATCTTATCTCTTACCTTACTTAGTTAACGCGTTACATCACACAGTTATCGCTACTAAACTAGGTAAACATAATATTATCAGTTTTAACCAACTAAACTGAATTATTGCTACTAAACTAGGTAGCGCTTATCTAACTCACTGCTGCTCAAAATGACATTATCATGGTTACTTGTATGAGGTTTCTTACTGGCATGTTATAGGGTGTGCCCTTGATTATCACAAAACGATCAACTCCTATGTATCTTGAAACAAGGATCTCCATGCCCTTGAACTCAGTAACACTGACTGGGAATCTATTGCTCTTGTGACATCCTGGCTGAAATCATTTCGAGCTGCTACTACTGAGATGTCTGCCACAAAAATACCAATGCTTTCAATGACCCATGCCATATTTCAAGGCTTACAAGATGATATCAGGAATACTCTTTGCAACCTTCCTGACTCAGTGTCACCTCGAATCAAACTTGGTCTCACAGATGCACACCAGAAGCTTAGTGACTATTACTACCAGTATGACACATCTCCCTTCTACACTTGGGCTGCATGTGCGTCAATGATTATTTTAAATTGGTCACTCACTAACTGTATACCCCACTAGTGCTTGATCCATGAATCTCATATGAGGGCATGAAGGTGGATTATGATGACAATCCAGCACTCTCTGATCATCTTGAACATTCCAAGTCAAGCCTCTTCAATTACTTCAACAGAAATTATGTGAAGGCAGATGATTGTACATTGTCTTCAGCATCATCTTTGCCTGTCACATTGTGGCCTATTTTGGGATCACCTCAGAAATCCTTTGCTGCTTGGTATTGCAGAAAAGAGAAGAGCTCTATCAATGAACTCAAAGAATATTTCAAACTCCCTGCTGAAGATTTTGATACTTGTAATCCAATTCATTGGTGGATGGGTCGACATGCACAGTTCCCAAACCTCTTTTGTTTGGCTCGTGACATTCTATGCATTCCTGGTAAGTAAATTTAATTTAATGACAGTCATCTTCTTATTAATGGACTGAACCTGACATAGGCTCTGCTGTTGCCATTGAGAGAATATTCTCTGGTGGATGTGACACAATCTCCCTCCATCACACCAGTCTCAATGTGAATACCATTTGCACTCTGATGCTTGTCAAGAAGCAGTTGCATCTTGCACACATGCAAGCTGATATTGCACTGGGCCATTCAGCTGTCAATTAACCTAGATACAATGCTTTTTTATGCCTTAATGTAATTGTGATCGCATTTAGATAACATAATTGATGAAATCAAAACATGTCTCACATTTAATTAGATACTGAGTATATACATCTCAGATTGATCATGTGATCAAATCACATTCATTAACAAGCGAGACGTTTACTTTAATTTAGTAGCAATACTATAGTACATCTAAATTGTATATAAAGCCACTAAATCTGCTATAGATAAAGCAGTTGCTATCACATTATCATGAGAATCTAAGTCTCTAAGCTAACAAGGTGAAATAGATAGTAGTATTGCAGTATCTAAAATATAAGCCTGTGCCATGCCTGTTTCTACACTACAGCATAAACTACATAAAAGGGGCTGTAGAATAGCCCTGATAAGTCGTCCTGTTTGAGAAACATCCCCATCCATCACTTCATTGCTCTAAAACTCTTGCTCACACTACCTGCTCGACTCTATATTCTCTCTAGAATACTCCCAAGAATACACCTATTAATTGCTTTATCACTCTAAGCTTCTTGTTCATGCTGCCTTGCTCAACTTTATTTTCTCTAGTACTACTGTCTACTACTGTATACTGTAAACGGCCATACCTGTACCTGTACCATACCTGTCAGCGATCCAGTGAGTACAAAAAACAGATAGTGGATGGGTGTTACAACCCCTGCCTAGTGACCCACTTTTCTTCACGATCCCCAGTGATGACCCTGCCTGTCCCCCCATGCTACATTTCTTGATTACATCTCCTTCCTGGGACCCATCACATGCCCTGCTCCCCTCCCCGTGATTGCCTTTGTCTTTGTTTGCACCGCTTTACCTATGATTGGTCTCTTATCTCTTATCTCTTATCTCTTATCCTTACGACCAGACACTTACTTAATTCCCTATCAGAAGTGCGGCTCTACACCCTCCGCTTTTGTATATTTGGGCCCATATGACTCTACAATATCTTATCTTTAGACGCTCATTCGATTACATATATAAGTCCACTGTAACTACATTGTAGACCTCAGACTCGACTTATTGAATACATCAGTGCTTGTCTTCTGGACATTTCCCATTGGATCTCTGACTTGTCCCTCTCGGTGTTTCTGACACCTTTCTGCTCAACATTGTCTAAGGGAACAGCCCCTTTTACTTTGACTCATCTCACCCAAACTCCAAGAAGCCTTATTGGTTTCTTATCTGATCCTGAATGATACGCTGTCACACAAGTCATGTGGTATGTCCCACACTGGATGTAACATCAAGTTGAGTCTCTTCCCAATGTGGCTTCTTCCAGCTGCAGTCAAACCTTGTTCAAAGAAGAACTCATCGAACACAGAGACAAGAATAATCTTTCACAACAGACACTTGGCTCTGCTGTCTGGAAAGACTTTGAATCCGAGTTTGGATACTACGTCTATCACGACAGAAGATACCAACTGGTAGAATACAACAACGAGAAAAGAGTTTGGTATCACATCCAATACTCAGAATGATGACACTCTTGGGTCACTACAGGACCTGCCCCACTAGAATTTGGATTAGGACTGTGGAGGAGAATCCCCTGGCCATTATTACCAACTCTGAAGAAGAGTACACAGAACAAGAACAGAACGACAACACCAGCATTAGCTATTGCTACCCAGGTTGCACCAGAGATTGCTACAATCAGAGCCCCTGCATTAACAACTCCCCAGATATCCACACGATCCACTGACACTGTCCACCCCATCACCATGTCTACAATTGCCATGCAACTCCCTGACCCCACCCCAACCCTCCGCCTCCTCCTACCATAACTGCTCCAAACATCCCACCTCCATCAGGACGGCTCTCAGGAGTATTGCCCCAGACATTCACAGGAGATTGCTCCCAAAGCAAGAAGTTCATTCTGGAGTTTACCACCTTCCAGAACTTCAACCATGATGTCCCACAAATTGTCAATCCATTCCAATGAGCCAACCTCTTCCTGTCACTCATTAGAGGGGAAGCTGTGGATGATTGGACAATGGAGCAGTTGGAGTGGTTAAACAATCAAGTGGCATCCGGACGATGGACCACAAGCCTCAGTCTTTGGGAAACTGTTGCCCAAAGATTTAAAGATGCCTTCACAGATGGGCAGGCTAAACAGAAGGCTGTGAGGGAACTAAAGACACTAAAAATGGAAAGAGGAGATTTGGATGCATATGTTGCCAAATTCCACAGCCTGGCCAACTGAGCTGGGTACGATACAGATGAAGAGGCCACATTGGACCTCTTCTCACAAGGACTCCCCAACCCCTTGGTGAAGAACATAATCCAGTTCCATCACCCACATACTTGGGACAACTGGGTGGATGCTGCACGTTGACAGCAACAAGATTACCTCAATTTCCAAACAAGGTTCGGAGTTGACACAAAGAAGGGGAAAACAAGGGATCAATGGAAGGCAGCCTTTGGGGTGAAATCACCAGGGCATGCTCCGACCAGGGATCCAAATGCCATGGATACCTCAGCCGATAGAACCCGCGTCCATGCTACGCTAACAGAAGATGAGCGGCAGACCCTTATGAAAGAAGGAAGGTGTTTCCACTGCAAAGCCCAAGGGCACATGTCCTGAGACTGCCCAAAGAAGGGAGTATGTGTAGCTGAAGCCACTACTACCCCACCCCAGCTTCCAATAACCCGCCCTCAGTTGACAAATGCACCAAGGAAGAGAAGGCCCACAATATATGGGCAAATATGATGAAAGAAAGTGAGGAAGTACACGCCATCCTGGTAGAAAAGGCATTTGCCAAAAAGGATTTTTGACTGGCTCAACCCCATCAGCCTGGGCAAGAGCATTACATGTAACTTCTGTGTACACTAGTTGGTTCAAATCATTGAAAATACCAGTACATTTTGAAACTACACAGAAAACGGCCGACCAAGACGTGCTGGTGGACTCTGGAGCCACCGATAACTTCATCAGCCAGCAACTCGTAAAAGTCCTGGGATTAGGGATGCTCATGCTCCCTCAAGAGAAAAACATTTGGAACATAGATGGAATGGCCAATAAAGCCAGGAGGATCACACACTATACCGACCTAAGCATACAGGTTGGGGAAGATACCAGAACAATTCACTTCCTCATCACCGATCTTGGTACTGAGGATCTCATCCTGGGATACCCCTGGCTTGCGGCCTTTGAGCCAAAGATAAACTGGGCAGATGCAACTATGAGTAAAGAGTTCTACCCTGTCATCATTACGTCTTTGGGGTATGACTATGCAGTACGACACCCTGCCATCCGAGCCATTGTTATGGGAGAACAAGCTACATGGGATGATCTAGAGCCTAGTGATTGAGTATACTGCTATATGACGAAGGCTTCTGAATTGGTGCAAAAGGCAATGGAAGGACAGGAAGACAAAACCTTTGAAAACACTGTCCCCAAAGAGTACCAGCATCACTACAAGGTATTCTCCAAAGAAGAGTCCCAGCGATTCCCACCTTCACAACCTTGGGACCACACCATTGATTTTGTACCAGACACCCCCCCTGCCATCAATTGTAAAATCTATCCATTGTCGCCAAAGGAGCAGGAGGCATTGACCGCCTTCCTGGAGGAACATCTTGCTAAAGGATATATTCACCCATCTAAGTCACCCTATGTGTCACCCTTCTTCTTCATCAAAAAGAAAGATGGCAAACTATGCCCAGTACAAGATTACAGGAGAATCAATGCTTACACCATTTGAAATGCCTACCCTCTCCTGCTCATACCAGAACTCATCGACACAATGAGGGACAAGGCATTATTCTCCAAAATGGACATTTGTTGGGGATACAACAACATACATATTTGTGAAGGAGATCAGGGAAAAGCCACATTCAAAACTAACCAAGGACTCTTCGAACCCAATGATGTTTTTTGGACTAACCAACTCTCTGGCAACATTCCAGGCAATGATGAACCACATATTCTGAGATCTTATACTAACCAGAGAAGTGGTTGTCTACATGGATGACATTCTGGTTGCTACCAAAGATGATCTCCCTCATCATCGAACCTGTGTCCATCAGGTCTTGGATATTCTACATGACCATGACCTCTACTTGAAACCGGCAAAGTGCTCCTTTGAACAAAAAAGCATTGAATACCTAGGAGTCATACTCGAGGGAGGGCATGTACGCATGGACCCAGTCAAGGTGCAGGGGATCAGAGAATGGCCAATGCCCACAAGTGTTAAGGACATTAGATCCTTTGTTGGATTTTGTAACTTCTATCAGCATTTTGTCAAAGGTTTCTCTGGAATTGCTTGTCCACTGAACAACCTCCTGAAAAAGGATGTACCATGGCACTGGGACACGCCCCAACAAGAAGCATTTGAACGAATCAGAGACATCATAGGAGCAGAACCAGTGCTCATTCAACCTGATCTAAACCAACCCTTTGAGCTGGAGGTAGATGCCTCCCACTTCACAAATGGAGCCATACTGTACCAGCATGACACTGCACAGATTCTACACCCAGTGGCATACTATTCTGAGACCTTCTCCCCAGCCGAACAAAATTATGACATCTGGGATAGAGAATTGCTTGCCATCGTCAAAGCTCTACACCACTGGTGACCCTATCTAGCTGGTGCCCCTCATAAAACCGTTATCCACACTGACCATTCCAACCTGCTGTATTGGAAGGAACCCCATAAAATCAGCTGACGCATGGCATGAGAAGTTTTAGAGCTAGAGGAATACAATTTCACCCTGAAACACATCGCAGGGAGCCGTAATGCATGAGCAGATGCATTGTCATGCAGACCAGACATGCATACCGGAGAGGACGACAATAATAACATCGTGGTCCTCCCAGAAGAAGTGTTCACAAGAACTGCCATAGTCAGCCTCCATGACATGGATTTATGGGCACAAGTCTCACAGAACATGAACCAAGAGCTTTGTCAATCTTGGGCCGATGCACACAATTTGAAGAAAATTAATGGCCTGTGGTGGAGAGATGGCGATCGTCTTGTTGTCACTGGTGGCGACAACATTAAGAGGGGGGTGATCCATTTTCACCATGACCTCCCCTCTGCTGGCCACCCCGGCATTGCCAACACCTACACCCTCACCAAATGAGATTACTGGTGGCCCAACATGAAACATGTAATGCCTGGTGCGGGCATTTGGCACAATGTGTGACAGGTCGTGTAACAAAACTACAAAGTCAAGTGCACACTGTCTTTCAAGTGTGCAGAGATCGGGTGAGAAGTCAATACCAAGGAGCTAATCCCTTAGTACCGGTGAGCAGAGAAGTGCCAGAAGCACTGAGACAATTCAGAGGTCAGGTCTTAGAGATCACCCAGAAGGTAATGCACCAAGTTGATTAAGAAGTCGAGTCTGAGGCATACAGGCTATCTAGACAGGCCTTATATACATAACAGGGATCGGAGTCTGAATTGGAGTAATATACTTGATGTATCAATGAAGTCATAATCTAGCTAAATGGGGAATGGGGTTGATGTGGGCCAGGTGAGAATATACATAGATGGATCCAGTATAGTCGCAATTCTGGTGGGAAAATACATAAGAGTTCTGATGTAAAGTATGAGTCATAGATAAGCACAGCATGAGTCAGAGATAAGGGACCAAACAGGCATAACAGAAGGCATAACACGATCAACAATGGACAAACACAGCCAAATGATAGGTCACGTGAGGGAGAAAAGGAAATGAGACGACGCAGCGGGGTTCGTAACAAAACAGGACATCGAAAACTATGTGAAAGGATGTGCTGCATGTCAGGCAAACAAGGTCAACACGCATCCAAAAGTCCCACCGATATATCCCATCACGCCCATTGCATCAACCCCATTCCAGACCATTGCCATGGATTTCATAGTCAAACTCCCTGAGTCACAAGGGTTCGACTCCATCCTTACAATCACTGACCACGACTGTTCAAAGGCAGCCCTCTTCATACCCTGCAAAGAAACCATCACAGCCAAAGGAGTGGCAAAGCTGTATCTTGATCATGTCTACCACCACTATGGACTTCCCCAAAAGGTCATCTCCAACCAAGATACTCGGTTTACATCGACATTCACACAAGCCCTATGTAAAACGTTGAATATCACACAGAACATATCCACAGCCTACCATCCACAGACTGATGGGCAGTCAGAACAAACCAACCAATGGTTAGAACAGTATCTGTGATTCTGGTGTAATAGACAACAAGACGACTGGGCCCAGTGGCTATTGACAGCAGAGTTCGCCCACAACTCCTGGCCCAACAGGATGATGAAGACCACCCCCTTTTCACTTATCATGGGCTGGACCCCATGAACCACATGGGTAGATAAGCCCACCAATGTACCATCAGTAGCCCAACGAATTGACCAATGGAAGGAGCTACAACAATCAGCCAATGAGAATCTGCTGAAGGCGCAAGAGCTCTTATCTGCACTGCCTAGCAAATTCACACCTTATCAGACCAATGACTGGGTCTGGCTCAAAGGGAAGAACATTCACACCTCACACCCCACTGCCAAGTTAGTGCCTTGATGTCATGGACCCTTCCAGATCAGAAGGAAGCTGTCAGACATTTCATATGAACTCGAACTCCCTGAGAAATGGAAGATTCACCTGGTCTTCCATGCCCAACTACTGACTCCGTATAAGGAGACTTCCATTCATGGTGGGAACTTCCCAAGACCACCACCTGATCTCATTGATGGAGAAGTGGAGTGGGAAGTGGATTGCATTCTGGATTCATCCTGAAAAGGCCAAGGGCGCAAGCTGCATTACCTGATCAAGTGGAAGGGGTTCCCAGACTCTGACAGTTTGTGGGAACCAGCTGGGAACATCTTTGCTCCAGCCCTCATCATGGAGTTCCACTTACAACATCCCCAAGCGCCCAAGAACAGTTAAAAATAGTGTTTAAAAGTCCGGTCCAGTCTGGTTTTTTCAATAAATTTCATGTGGACCAGACTGGCAACCAGTCTATAGTAACTCAAATATAGACCAACTGCAGACCGGACTTCTTAGGACTGGTCTATAGCAGTTCACTTTCGGTCCAACAACCGGTTCCAACCGGTTCTCACATGACCAGTTCAGAACCAGTCAGAGGTCGGTTCCCAGACAGACACTTGCAATGCTTGCATTACATTCTATTATTCTGTTTTGACTCCTATTACCATTACTGTACAACATTTTCATTTCTCCATCATTTTCACTAGTATGCAAGCACAACTTCATGATATTTTAGAAGGACTCCTATTGCAGCATAAATTGTATAAAAAACCTCTAAGTTTACTTGTATCAACAACAGTCTTGCTTTGCTTCCACTTCCACCTCTCACACATCCCTGCTCATCTTCTTTTGCATCTATAATCCTATCAGGTTATGGGCCCTGGTGTCACCAATTAAATCAATGCAAAAGACCAAAGACAAAACCTCAAAAACATACCCTGCATTTATTATCTGCACCACCCTCTTTTCACACTATGGCTGACAACATGAAGATCACCTTGACAAAGTTAGCAGCAGATGGATCCAACTGGATCACTTACTGGGACTGCATGAAGTGGACTTTCAACACGAAGGGGCTATCCAAAATCAGTACAAGTGCCATGATAACAGCCACTTACACCAATGTGTGGAGCTAGTCAAATGCTACACCTCATGCACACAAAAGGGAAAAGCGAGACATAAAAAGGAAAAGAAGACACATGTTAGTGAACTGACAAATAAAGGAAAAGTGGCGCCCTGGCCAGTCATGCTATGGCAAGTGGCACAGGTGCGGGCGCACGGTGAAGCTCAGGCGCGAGGGCCTGTATGCATGTGCATGAGGTTGAGGCTGGTGATGGGCGTGGCCGTGGTGATTGTGATAGCTAGCGTTAGGGCCATAATCCAGAAACAAGCCAGTGCTGAGGTGTTGTGGGCCAGGTAGTGTAGGCTTTTAGTATGCAACTTCCTTGAAAGGGACCCCAATGTTGGGGTGGAAGATCCCAAAGCTTCTGGTACGGGCGCTGAAGGTAAGATGGCAACAAGCTCTGCATTGGCAGTATGTAGATTCTTGAGTTCCGATCCATCGCCTGAAAGAGAAGTAGTGTCAGAGTTGAGAGATGTCCACCAGTTGCCAGAAGGAAGCTTTTGCATGAGAGTGTACTTGTGCTTCCACGGCAGATCGAAAGAAGCGAGTGGAGCATCGACTGGTTTCGATGAATCGGCTGTTGCACCATCACTCCCGAAAATGCTTGTCTCAGGCTGAGTAGGTATGATAGTTTCAAGGTCAAGAACAGACTGTGGGGTACGAAAGGAAGACTGGTCAAGAAGAGAAAGAGCAACGTTGCAGAATTTGAGCTGTTGCGCCGCTGGAGCAGATGGTTGGGAGCGACGGTGAGCAAAGACAGGAAACAAGGGTTGAACTGCGGACTGCAGTAGTAAAATTCAATAAGATTAATGACATGAAACCTTTGGGTTAGAACGTACTCGGAGGACACATAGTGGATGTCGTGAAGACTCTTTCAGAAGAGTGCAAAAAGAATAACTTCGTGGTTGAGAAGATGATTGTGAGCCCATCGGGGCTGAAGGGTGGGAAGAATAGGTAGGGAGGGGAAAGGCGTGATCAAGAAGCCCTGGGTGTCAATCCTGCTTGGCAGTGATGAGGGCAGTGCTCATGATAAGAAAAGAAAGAACAGAATACTGGGAAGAGGGATGGGCAGTGTCCGAGGCGTGGTGCGACTGTAGGAAGGATTGGCGTTAGAGGGGGGCAGGTGAACAGTGGGAGAGATGGATGGATGGCGCAGTCAGATTGACTTGACGTGACGGTCAATAGTGCAACAAGTTGAGACTCACCATCAAGTTGAAAGTGGAAGTGGCTTGGATGGAGGCCTGGTAAATGAACATGTTAATTGCATCCTGTTGCATCCCGACACCG
>WTXG01000325.1:0-36742 GCA_022496185.1 Multifurca ochricompacta | reverse complement strand
TGGTTGATCCATGTCAAAGTCTTTGGATATGCGGGCTGGTCGGTCCTACACATTTCTTTAATGTGTACCTCAAATCTGGGGGAAACCATAGGAGCACCAGGCGGGTTCAACTTGCCGCTCTGAAGGATATCATAAACAAAGTAATTGAACGTAAAGGTGATAGTAGGATTGCAGTTTTGGGGGACTTTAATGAACCTGTTGATAAGCTGGCTTTCCACCTTGACCAAGGAAACACGCTGAACGTGTTATCCCCGGCTCATATGAAAGGGTCACGTCGAACTCACTTCCCCATAGGGTTTCACCCTAAGGGAATCGATCACATCCTTTTCTCCAAGTCGTCGCAGGATGGCTTCTTGGGAGCTAGGGTACTTCGCCAATACAACTCGAGCGATCATCGGCCTTTAGTTGCCTCTCCTAGGGCTAACCCCCTACCGGAAAGGGAACAGGTAACAAGGGCCAAGTTCGACACTAAGATGATTCGCTTGAAGAGTGACATGCTTGCTAATGACAACTCATGGAACGCTCTTGCGCAGATGGACCCAGATGGTTTAATTACCCCTGGCCCTTCTTCTAGTGATGGTCTCCCCTCCGTATCGGACGGAGTGAAGGCCTTTGCTGCGACCTTCGATCGCGTGTGCCGGGTACACGCCGTGAAGAGGGTGCGTGAGAGTCTTTCTAAGCCTCTGTTACCTCGAAAACTAAAACGTCTTCAACAGACCGCTCATGAATTTGCTGAAAAGTTAGACCGTCTCGAAAGAGAAGGGGAATACCTTGGAAACAAATGTACGGTGACTTATGCCCACCATCAGATGCGGTTACTCTCTGCCCGTAAAGCCTTTAAAAGGGCCAACGCGAGTGGGAAGTCCGTTTGAGGAAGTCGTTTTATGCCCGCGTAGCTGATGATTTTATTGCACATGACCATAAACAAGTCTGGACAAAGCTGCGCTCCCGGGTAAAGCCGAATGCTGTGTTGGAATCTGCGAATCCTGTGAAGGACAAGTTGGGTGTGGTTCAATACGATACCGAAGGCATTTTGCTGCTATGAAGGAACATTACCAGGATTTATTGACTTATGATCCTAAAGGGGTGTCTCAAGATTATGCTTACTGGGAAGACATTGATTTGGGTTTGCCACGACGACCGGACGAGCTGACTGGTCTGAACCTCCCCATTACTTGGAGAGAGGTTCTGGTAACCATCAGGGGAATGAATCGCAATACAGCCCCTGGGAAGGATGGTGTTCATATTAACGTCCTCAAATCAATGGTGTTAGAAGAATGTATGCGCAAGCTCTCTCTCGACAATCCGAACTTTAAGAGACCTGATTTTGTGAGAGTAGATCTACCTAGAGAGGAGCTTCCATATCACCCTTTAACACCAATGGGCAATGCATTTTACACTGTTTTAATTCGAGTTTGGAATTCGGGTGTCACCCCTGAGCTATGGCAGGAGGTGCACATCATCAACCTATTTAAGGGGGGTGACAGTGAGAATACGAATAACTATCGCGGTATAAGCTTAATAAGTTGCGCCTACAAGGTACTTCTATGCTTAATGGCCAACCGCCTTAGTGTGGCATGTGAGGAATTTGGACTTCTTGCAGCAGAACAAGGTGGCTTCCGCCCGCATGAGGAAGTCATCGGACAACGATAGCATTGGCTGAAATTGTGCGAAGATGTTACTTAGAAGGTCGCCCAACCTTTGGCACCTTCATTGATTTTAAGAAAGCATACGACAGGATGTATCATGCGTACCTGTTCCGTATATTGGATCACATTGGAGTCCGGGCCTATTTCTAGAGAATATCAAAGGGAATTATACAGGCACAAAATATGTGGTTCGCATAGGGGACTATCTCTCCGATTCCTTCTCCCCCACTAGGGGGGCTAAGCAGGGAGACCCCCTATCCCCAATCCTCTTTATCATCACCATAAACTCATTGCTTGACCAAGCGAACAGGAAAGGCGTCCTTGTTCGAGGTGTAGACGTTGGTCCTTGCCGTGGGTTGATGTACACTGATGATGTAGTTGCCTTGAATGATAGCATTGAAGGTGTTCAGGCTTTCATCGACGGCATGTGGACTTGGGGAGAACAGTTCGGGATGGAACTTGGACACGAGAAATGGGCATCTTGTTGTTTAATAGCAACATGAAGAAGCTAAGACGTAACAGGGCGAGGGACCGGATCCTCCTCATAGAAGGAGACTCAGATTCGGAGCGACGGAGTATCACGGATTCAGAGGGGTCGGCAGATTCGTTTTGGACTCCTGCAGAGGTCCTGGCTTTTAACCATGCACATTATGTGTATGGAGATGTTCGAGGGGGAAATATCCCCCAAGTTGCACAATACAAGTATCTGGGTGTTACTCTAGACTCACGTCTAGGTGACCCAAGGAAAGTAATTCTCGGTGAAAGATCAATGGAGCTTGATTTCGCTTTGCTCCAATCCAATAAGGGATTAAAACAGTTACACACCCTTAGACCTTTCTTGATGGACAAATTCTGCCCCTTACACATAAAGGTGGCCTTAGTACAAATCTTATTTACCCTACCATGTTGTTTGGTGCAGAATTGCTGGGTTTCCAAAAGGTTCATGCAGAACCTATGCAGCGGGTTATTAACACAGCCGCTAAGTGGATCATAGGCTTGCACAGGCAAAACACCTGTACAGATGCATTTTCGATTTGTTATGAGCTTGGTTTTCCGCCGATATTCAGGAACTGTGTGCTATGCGCACGCACCTGGTTGGAAAGCTCAATAATGCCAGTGAGAAGTTGAAAACTTGGATTCAAATTCTTTGGGATAGCCCCACTTCCTTCCCGACTAAACACTTGACCTGGGTGACACAGTCGAAGAGGTGGATGATAAAAGCTATATCGGAAAAACATAAGTACTCCGCTGACTTAGATGAAGGGTTCTGACTTGACCGGGACCAAGAAGCCCCTATATGTTTATGGGCTGAAATAGGCCGCGCGCTCGAACTGGATCAGAAATCTAATTCTTACTATTCGGACACCGTGCGCGACTTGGTCACAGAACTTGTTGGCGTTACAGATGAAGGGGGCCCCTCGAGTGGTCCCGGCCAGGATATCTCCCCTATAATTGTTTAGATACTTTTTGGGTTTCGAATACTGAACGAGAGCTAATGTGATGCTTATTGTCGATGTGACAGCCTGCAATGTGCATGTGATGTTTTGTGACAGTTTTTCAAGCTGCGCGCATTTGACTTTTGTTTCAACATTTCAACTTCTCACTCTGAGTCATGTGACTGGAGCTGATGATCTTTCTTTATCTGATTTTCGGACTTCTTAGACTGATTGGGATTGACACTCATTCGCTTCTGGAGTGGGTGCAACACCACTTATATTTCCTGTCTCAATCTCCACTGGAGATTCACATGGACATTTACTACTATATTGAATCTTCTACTTTACTTACAAGACACTAGAGTACATGTATTTAAGCAGGACATATTGGAGAGACAGACCTTAAGTCTGTTCTCTTGTATCTAATACAGGTCTACTGTTCTTCACCAGAATCCTCTTGAACTTCCTAAGCTGCAACTTAGGAAGCCTTCACCCCAGAACCTCCAGCAGGGCCTATTGCCACTGCTTCAACTCGCTTCTTGCACGTGTGCCCTCTTGCTTTGTGTGGGCCTTGAACCTTGAACACGGCCCTTGTGGTTTGCCTTGACACCTTGAATCGACGTGTGCCCCTCTGTATCTTGTGGGCCTTTGAATCTTGACTGCAGCTCGCTGGGGCTCACCTTGACACCTTGACTTGACTTGTCTTGATAGTCTAACCTTGAATCTTGCATGCACTCCACATCTTGAGGACCTGCAGCTTGAAACGACAACTGACACAGCAGAGACCTGGCTGTGACAGCTAATGGCCAAAGGGTTGAACCTCCCCAGAGGCAGACGATGGAAACAGGCTACGTGCCTTATGTTGATTAGAGACATTGTTCTGGAGTGATTGATGTCTTCTCAAAGATCACTTGGTTGGTCATGGTACAACAAATACCATTTCGGTATGTCGAGAGGATACCTTAGAGAGGCTGTTAATCGTACTGATTTAGCAGACGGAGTGCGCTGGTTGGCACTTGCATGGACGAATGCCTTCCCTACGTGGAAGGTGCTTGGCAGCGTATCACCCGCGCAGGGCGGACCCCCTCTTTGAAAGGGGTGTTTGCCCTTGTGTCGGGCTCCTATAATTTCAGGAAGGGAAGTTTCACATCTGCTTGTGACATGTTTACACCACAAGTCATGGCGGTGCAACCGCTACCCTTGAGCAGAATATAAGCCATCTTCGAGACGCACTGAGGACTCAGGAATCCCTCTTATGGTTATCTCTAATGAGTGGGGGGTTGAGGACTGGACTGTCTCTTAGACGGAGTGGTTTCAATATACCTCCTTGGTGGGATAATTAGATCGGCAGGTAGACATGACTTGCTTGGTTATTTTGACCAATATCAATTGGGCTTTGGCCATATGAGGGTGTTTAGTAACAACTTTGACTCTCACCACTATATTAAAGTGGCACAATTCCTTCAGATAGTAGCGCCCCTCTTTTGCTCGTGCATTGGTGCGGGTATTACTGGGGAACGGTCTTTCACAGGATCACTGTCTGAGGGTAGCCTTGAGAGGGGGGAAGACATTAGGGGTTGCCGTGGCAGGTAGCTGACACGTCTGGGTATCGTGTGCCTTGGGATAACACTCAGGACCATGATGCCCTGGATGTGGATGACGCTCCGCCGGTGGATCTTTGAGAGCCCCCTCTTGACTGGACCCGGCTGCCATCTTGATACAGCCTAGCTTGACTTACAAACTGGTCGTCCGATGGGAGGGGGTTGGTATTAGGTTCTCCTTGCCTGTGCGGCCCTAGTGGCTTTGTCTTTCGACTTAGCTCACTTGGTAGCTGATGTGCTTGACAGTAACTATGGCGTATAGGGCTATACAGCATGGTTTGGAGGACTTGGTGCTGACCCCCTCCTGGGGCCTCTGCACTGTTTGACTTGTGATGGGTCTTGGAGCCCCCCATACAATGGGGGCAGTTGCGCTGTCTGGGCAGCATATTACTTCCCAGTGTACCATAAGCCGAAGTATGATTGTATATGGCAGCTCTGACATGGGGGTGATGTACCTGCTGCCTTTTACTGAGCAGCACCTAAAACAGGGTTCACCGGGTGAAAGTCCCGTGTCGCCAACTAGGGGAGACCTTAGTGTGGTGTCCATTAGACTGCCCTGCGGATCTCTCCCAGTACACTTGTCTTCTCAAGTTGGAAAAGAGGGGTGGGTTCCACGAAATGGATTAACAAGATTCCCACTGTCCCTATCTACTATCTAGTGAAACCACAGCCAAGGGAACAGGCTTGGCAGAATCAGCAGGGGAAGAAGACCCTGTTGAGCTTGACTCTAGTTTGACATTGTGAAAAGACATAGAGGGTGTAGCATAAGTGGGAGCTTCGGCGCTGTTGAAATACCACTACCTTTATCATCTTTTTACTTATTCGATTAGGTGGAGCTGGGATGAAAGTCCCACCTTTTGGCCTTCAAGGTCCTTCGCGGGCTGATCCAGGTTGAAGACATTGTCAGGTGGGGAGTTTGGCTGGGGCGGCACATCTGTTAAAAGAGGTGTTCGACTTCTGGTTAGGTTCGTGCTTGATGTTTGGATTCTTTTCTGTTCTTCGGTTTGCATCATGGGGGGCTTCGTCGTGACTTTAGGTTTAAAAGGGGCTGGATTCGCAGGACCCACTATTCCGATGGATAGGTATTCTTTTACAATTCGTTGGTCGGTTCTGCAGACTCTGTTAAGGAGTTGTCCCTCGTTTTTCGACAACACTTCGGTGTTTTCCCAGTGCTTAGACCTTGTGTCAGACCTCTGTGTCAGCCTTTGTGGGCTTTGACCAGTAATACTGATGTCTTACTTGGTCAGCAAATTAGCTGGCTCTATGGGGCTAACCTAACGACACAAGGCATGCACTCTGAGACTTGTGGTCAAATGTTATTGGTCCTTATTGAACAGGTTAGTTGGTATTTGAGTACTACGCTCAACAAACTGGTTTTGATCCTTAAGTGGTGTAAATGATGTGGACTTGTGTTCGAATGGGTCATTTTGTTGGTTGTTGGTAACTTAGGAAAGTGGCTCTTACTGGCACATTATAGTGGTAAAACGCTCTTCTGGGAGGGCTACTGTCACGGCTCTACTTTATTTTTCCTTTTTTTTCTCCCTTTTAGATCACATGACTGTGGGAAGATTACCCAGCAGTCTCAACACGTGATCATGGGAATATAGTCGTGACATGGATCATGTGACCGAGTCACATGTAATAGTCACATGCTGCTTAGTCAGCACAAGAGCCACTCAACAATAACAAGTCAATTCTCTTTGTGTTTACCACAATAGGCAAAGCCCACAGTCTAGACGGTTCTAGACCTAGTGGAGCTGTTATCAAGATAAGAGGAGTCCAGCCTAGAAGGTTCTAGGTAAGTGGAGCTCTAGATAAGGGCCCAGGTTGGGCCATGGCCAATTTTAGCACAGAATCATATGTATCAGTAGATAGACGTGTTCCAGACCTAAGGGCTAGATTACATATCAGTTATCTACTCCACAATGACGTCATTATGACATCACATTGTGGAGCATGATCAGTCAGCAGAGTAAAGCAGCTTACGAATCACAAAGATAAGGCTCAGTCAGCAATACAGCTGACTGATACTTGCTGATTCTTGCTTACACCTACTGCTTACCTCGTTACACTGAGAAATGTATATAAGACCCTCTGTAACAGCCTGTAGCCCCCCATCTTGTCCTCTTGGGGCTGCAGGTGAGTAACTATCTACACAAGTTCGATACATAGTGCTAATGGCATACTGCCTCCCTGTGTGACTCGATCCTTTGGATCTTGTCCTCTTGGGGCTGCAGCTTCTTCCAGTTTCAGAACGCCATCATCGTGGTTGAATAAACCACAGTGGGTGACACAGTTCCTGGTCATTGCTTAACGCGTGACGTTTGCCTCTGCGGTACGCCCAACGACTTAGGTCACCACACCTTTGCCCTTCTTGGCTACTAATTGTACACGGAGCATTCACCCGTTACAGCTACAAGGGGTGATATCCCTTGTTAGGGTCTGGAATCAAGACTGGTTAGTTTCCTTAGCCCCCTCCTGGTCATAGACCGGGCTGGTCACGAAATAGTCCCACAAGACCAAGTGCAAGCGAGGCCTTTGTCGGATGAGGTTGGTGACTGGTTGGAATGAAGGCCTTACAGCCTTACATAGCTCGCATTATAGGGTAGATGTTCGTTATCAATTTGCTGCACATGCTGGCACATGTACCATACGTATAGAAAGGGGACAATGGGACTGGGTCTTACCAACTCGGTTCAACGATGCAGAGATTTAGAGAAGGGATCTACTATACTGTAGATTGTCCCTTGACGGTACACAAAGGGGACGCCTCCTCGTGGTGGCTACTGGAAACAGTGTCTAACACTGGCTAAATGTCCCTGGGTTGGAGTCTATAGGACTTAGAAGTGAGTGCTATAGGCAATAGCCCGAACTATTGATTTGACGGAACCTTCGAATTGACGGATTCTTTTTGAATTACCTTTGACTTGTTGGATTCGGATCTTTTTTGAAGAACTTATTGAATTATCGCTGTCCCTTAGAGAGTATCCACTACATTGACTTTTCTTATATGTACGGAACTGGAACCCTGGACATACAGGCTCTTCTCTTTGTACTTAGGTGCCCTGTTAAGCTGCTTTGGACTTTACCCTACTTATGGCTAAACGAACATATAGCGTAAATTGGGAAGTAGTTAGAGTCACAACAGAGTTGCTTTTACACCGCAGGGCCCCTGGTCCAAAGCTCACTTGTTGTTTTTACAGTCGCCCACACTTCGTGCCTAACAGCACACCAAATCTTTTTACAACACACTTATACACACTCTTGATCACACACTACTCGTCATCTACACTGTCACCTCACATGGCAGAATCTTCCAAGGCCCGTACTCTGCGCTCGCAGAACAAGAAATCGAAACCTAAACAAACGGTTGAGGCAGACCCTCCTCCGCCACCAGTGGACCAGGCACCTTCACCGGCTCTTTCACTTCACACTGTGGCAGACGACGATATTGATATGTCTGATCTGTCACAAGTCCCGCCAATGTTGGATCCAAACTCGTCATCACCCTCTGATTGGGAGGTGAAGGTGCCCGAAGTGATACGTGTCTTCAATCAGCCCGGAGGCGCAATTGGCAGCGACGATTTGTTGTTTCGCTTTGCGCGCCGCCTCGCTGAGAATCTTGGCACGAAATCGGATAAGATGGATGTAATTGTTCAACGAAAGCTGGTGGCGTCCCCCGACGATGAATGGGAGCTTGAAAAGCTCATTACTCGAACGTTTGAAGGTGCCCGCCCCCCCAACTTCCAAATAATCACCAGCTCAACGGTGGATATGAGGATTGTTGGCCGGACGGGCAAAGCGGTTAAAGGCACCCTAATGAAATCCTCAGAGGCAGTCTGGCGGACGTTGGCGAACCGTTCATTTATATGGATTAGTCCATTATATGCAGTTTGGCCTCCTGCCCTGTCTCTGGGCCCCGAGAACGGTCACTCCGCTCTCTGGCATTTCTCGCTGCAAAAGGACTTTGTGGACAAAGCTCAGGTTGTCCTCAATGGATTGGTTAATCAGCTAGTTGGAAATGGACAACTCAGAGGGGCGTTCTTTTGTGCAGTATGTTCAGATCTGTCCCACTTGAATTATAAGTCGCTAATAAATATCTTGGTTAGATCTCGAAGGAAGGAGTAGTTATCAAGGGCTCTTGGTACCTCCGCCTTCAGGATGCCGACGGTAACCCCATTGCTTCTCCCGATGTCATTACCGAATGGTTGAAGGAGAAGACCTCAAATTGGATTATAAAGGACTCGGTTTGGTACGCTCTCCGGTGTGCCATTTGTTGGCAAGGGCACCCATGCACCAAGGTCAAAGACCATGCTGCTATAAAATGCCCGCTGTTGGCAGCCTTCAATAAGCTGAGGGCCCACGGTCATTTCAAACCCATAGAATTCGATGGCAACGGGGGACTTTCGGTTTCCTGCACAAAAGAACCAGTGAAGGTTGAAAAGGTTGCTAAAGACCTGGACAAGTTGGCCAAAGACACCCGCGGGCAGATATCGGCCCTCGACAAGCGGATTGTCATCCTCGAGAAAAAGGCTGGCATCAAGCGCAAGCAAGATGACAGCCGAAATGATTCCGGAGAGGGGTCTTCACAGCAGCCCGCTAATAAAAAGAATAAGGGAAATCAGTCGCAGGGGCAGGGAAACAAGGCTCAGGGCGGTAATAGTGGTGGGAAACCCTCCGGCTCGCAGCAGACCCAGAGCGGGGGGGCTAAGCAATCAGAGAAGGGTAAAGGGAAACAAAAAGCTAATTAGAAAGAGGTGTCATAGGTGTCATTTGCGTCGAATTACCGTTTCCTTTTACATCGCTCTGTCTTGCCGTTTGAGTAATTGTACAATGTATATGCGTTGAGTCGTGGTTGCCGCTTATAGATTTTGTTTTTCTTTTTCTATACTTGTGTGACCATTGCTCCAAACGCCCACTTCTAATCCTTGAGCCCTTTCAAATTGTAAGGAAATCTTATAGGTATGTTTATTGATCTTTTCTTTTCAGATAGTTTTCATATTAAGTTCTTCATAACACTTTATTGCGCTTAAAGGCGCTCGGTATATTATCCTTTGATATACCGGCCCAAGGCGGCATGTGGACACGGGAATAGACTACAAAGGGGCCACCTTTTCTTTGAGAAGGAACTACCCTGCCCTGGTACGGGTGTGGTTACCTCTTCGTGAGCATGGCGTTTCACATGTCGGTGCTTGTTGGAGGGAGTTGGAAAATTGAAGTGGCTTTGGCTTTATTGTGCGCTGGCACTTAGTTTATTTTGATCGTACGGCGTTCCTTTCTGATGGGCACATGTCTAAATCACACCATGGCAGAACAAGCCCAAATAGCGCACTTGACTGGGCGGGCCTCTGCTGTCGGCGTGGCAGGGTCCGGTACCAATAACTTGATAAATGCACACCGAGTCCCAGGGAGGCCTTTTTCCCTGGGGCATCTTGACTTGACGGCAGAGACCACTCGTCTCATATTGTACAATGTACAAGGGTTTACTGTTCCGCAAATCTGGGCTGAGCTTCGGCACTGCCTGGGTAATCTGAGTAATTCGATTGTTAAGATAAAACGCGTGACCCGTCTGAATCGTAACCCGCATGCGGATATGTGGGTGCGCAAGGACGCAGGCTCTTCCCTGGTGTCTGTCATTCGTAGACAGACTCGGACACGTATGGCTGGGTTTGGTGAAGTCGCCCGTGAGGCCTGTAGTGAGGAGCTATCTGGTGAGGCTGGAATGCCCGCTGCTCCAAGTAGTGAGATGCTATCTACAAAGGTGCGACATTGGAGAGTTGCCTTATGGCAACCTTGGCGCGAAAGACGAATGAAACGCGCAACACTTCCTCAGCCGATATTGCAGCGGCCACAAAACAGAGCTATTGCGACTTGGAACATTAATGGGTTTTGGTCAAAATTGGGCTTTATACAAAATTTTACTGTGGCAGAACATGTAGCGATTCTAGCCTTGCAGGAGACCCTGGTCTCCTCTTGGCACTATCCTGTCCAACTGGATGGGTACCGGTGCTATACGTCAAACGCTGAAGAGGATTTTCGTGGGATTGCACTACTAGTCGATAACCGGTTAGGGTCCTACGAAGTTCCCCATGGATTAAGTTGGTTGATCCATGTCAAAGTCTTTGGATATGCGGGCTGGTCGGGTCCTACACATTTCTTTAATGTGTACCTCAAATCTGGGGGAAACCATAGGAGCACCAGGCGGGTTCAACTTGCCGCTCTGAAGGATATCATAAACAAAGTAATTGAACGTAAAGGTGATAGTAGGATTGCAGTTTTGGGGGACTTTAATGAACCTGTTGATAAGCTGGCTTTCCACCTTGACCAAGGAAACACGCTGAACGTGTTATCCCCGGCTCATATGAAAGGGTCACGTCGAACTCACTTCCCCATAGGGTTTCACCCTAAGGGAATCGATCACATCCTTTTCTCCAAGTCGTCGCAGGATGGCTTCTTGGGAGCTAGGGTACTTCGCCAATACAACTCGAGCGATCATCGGCCTTTAGTTGCCTCTCCTAGGGCTAACCCCCTACCGGAAAGGGAACAGGTAACAAGGGCCAAGTTCGACACTAAGATGATTCGCTTGAAGAGTGACATGCTTGCTAATGACAACTCATGGAATGCTCTTGCGCAGATGGACCCAGATGGTTTAATTACCCCTGGCCCTTCTTCTAGTGATGGTCTCCCCTCCGTATCGGACGGAGTGAAGGCCTTTGCTGTGACCTTCGATCGCGTGTGCCGGGTACACGCCGTGAAGAGGGTGCGTGAGAGTCTTTCTAAGCCTCTGTTACCTCGAAAACTAAAACGTCTTCAACAGACCGCTCATGAATTTGCCGAAAAGTTAGACCGTCTCGAAAGAGAAGGGGAATACCTTGGAAACAAATGTACGGTGACTTATGCCCACCATCAGATGCGGTTACTCTCTGCCCGTAAAGCCTTTAAAAGGGCCAATGGAGTGGGAAGTCCGTTTGAGGAAGTCGTTTTATGCCCACATAGCTGATGATTTCATTGCACATGACCATAAACAAGTCTGGACAAACTGCGCTCCCGGGTAAAGCCAAATGCTGTGTTGGAGTCTGCGAACCTGTGAAGGATAAGTTGGGTGTGGTTCAATACATACTGAGGCATTTTGCGTGCTATGAAGGAACATTACCAGGATTTATTGACTTATGATCCTAAAGGGGTGTCTCAAGATTATGCTTACTGGGAAGACATTGATTTGGGTTTGCCACGAGCCGGACGAGCTGACGGTCTGAACCTCCCCATCACTTGGAGAGAGGTTCTGGTAACCATCAGGGGAATGAATCGCAATACAGCCCCTGGTAAGGATGGTGTTCATATTAACGTCCTCAAATCAATGGTGTTAGAAGAATGTATGAGCAAGCTCTCTCTCGACAATCTGAACTTTAAGAGACCTGATTTTGTGAGAGTAGATCTACCTAGAGAGGAGCTTCCATATCACCCTTTAATGCCAATGGGCAATGCATTTTACACTGTTTTAATTCAAGTTTGGAATTCAGGTGTCACCCCTGAGCTATGGCAGGAGGTGCACATCATCAATCTATTTAAGGGAGGTGACAGTGAGAACACTAATAACTATCGCGGTATAAGCTTAATAAGTTGTGCCTATAAGGTACTTCTATGCTTAATGGCTGACTGCCTTAGTGTGGCTGTGAGGAATTTGGACTTCTTGCAACAGAACAAGGTGGCTTCCGCCCACATGAGGAAGTCATTGGACAAACAATAGCATTGGCTGAAATTGTGCAAAGATGTTACTTAGAAGGTCGCCCAACCTTTGGCACCTTCATTGATTTTAAGAAAGCATACAACAGGATGTATCATGTGTACCTGTTCCATATATTGGATCATATTGGAGTCTGGGGCCTATTTCTAGAGAATATCAAAGGGAATTATATAGGCACAAAATATGTGGTTGCATAGGGGACTATCTCTCTGATTCCTTCTCCCCCACTAGGGGGGCTAAGCAAGGAGACCCCCTATCCCCAATCCTCTTTATCATCACCATAAACTCATTGCTTGACCAGGTGAACAGGAAAGGCGTTCTTGTTCGAGGGGTGGACATTGGTCCTTGCCGTGGGTTGATGTACACTGACAATGTAGTTGCCTTGAATGATAGCATTGAAGGTGTTCAGGCTTTCATCAATGGCATGTGGACTTGGGGAGAACAGTTCGGGATGGAACTTGGACATGAGAAATGTGGCATCTTGTTGTTTAACAGCAACATGAAGAAGCTAAGATGTAACAGGGTGAGAGACTGGGTCCTCCTCATAGAAGGAGACTCAGATTCGGAGCAACGGAGTATTATGGATTCAGAGGGGTTGGCAGATTCATTTTGGACTCCAGCAGAGGTCCTAGCTTTTAACCATGCACACTATGTGTATGGAGATGTTCAAGGGGGAAAATCCCCCAAGTTGCACAATACAAGTATCTGGGTGTTACCCTAGACTCACGTCTAGGTGACCCAAGGAAAGTGATTCTCAGTGAAAGATCAATGGAGCTTGATTTTGCTTTGCTCTAAGCCAATAAGGGATTAAAACAGTTACACACCCTTTGTGATGCTTTTTGTCCATGTAATGGTTTGTGTGACTATCCATAATGGTTTGTGACACGGTTGTGACATCTATGTCACATGCGTTCGAGATCTGTTCCCTATCTCCTTCACCATATGGTCTCTGTAGAGGGCGCAACCCCTCTTTTACACTCTTGTCCTATCCTATCTCACTCCAGGGCATAACCCCTGGAACCCATGACTACTGAGGTTACTTATCAGAACCTTCTGCTTAGCTTATATCTTCTGATGTACCTGTCACTGATATGCCTCTCTTTGATGTGCCTTTTCAATCATGTATTTAGACTGCTAGGTTACAGAGACAGACCCTAAGTCTGTTCTCTTGTATCTAATACAGGTGTATTTGACTTCACAGAACCCCTCTTGAACTCCCTAAGTAGCAGCTTTGAGGAGCCTTCTTCCCAGTAGCTCTGCAGGGCTGATTGCCACTGCTTTCAACTTCATTTTCTGCATGCGTCCCCTCCATATCATTGTGAGGACTTGAAACTTTGACCTGACTTAGATACTCTCTATCTGAACTCGAATCTTGAACGCACCCAGATCCTGAGGGCCTTCGGACACTGACACTATGACTGGACACAGCAGGCACCTGGCTGTGACATTAGAACAGACTTACAATCTTAGGAACAGAAGAACTCACCTGAATCACAAGGTGATGACGATGTGTCCCCTTGCCCAACTCCCAATCAATGACATCCTATTCCACAAGGGAACCCCAGACACCATCCGACAATGACTCACTTGAATACCAGTCCCCTGGTCGAGACCTAGACAAGCCAATAGTACCACAGAACCTCGAAAGAACCTTACCTGCAGACCGAAATCGCTTTGCCCTTCTTGCAAGCGACTCTCCAACCAAAAGCACCTCCTGCAACGAACCCATTGAACCAACAAATTCCGAATTCCTTCTTGAACCCCAACTGGAAGCGCGACTGCTCCAGGAGAACTCAATAATCTCCATTGATACCCACTTTGCAACCGTGGCAACCTCCTTCCCATTTGTCCTTCCGACCTGACTGACTGACAACGTTGAACCAGAGCTAAAAGGAAATGCGCACTGGTTAGAACTTAGAGAAGAAAACGCACCCTTCCAAGGGTACTGGGTCCCCTACAGGAATACACGTCTCCCTGTCAACCTTTACCAAGGGACTTGGTACCACGTTCGCCCTAACAGAGGACAGATTGAGGCCATCAGAGTAGCTCCTCACAAAACCAGACTAAACACACCTAGTGCAACTCGAACCCCACTGACAGACCAAATCCTCCAGCCACTATTTGAAGTGCTACCCACCGACATGAATCCTACACCAATGATGACCATCCCCAAACCACAACCTAAACAATGGCAATGATCAGTCAGCCCAGAAGACCCACATGAGGGACCCACCGCAATACTCGCCACGCCCAAAGAAAATGCGACCGGAGGACGAGTCGAGGGGGTACCACCCCTGTTCTTCAATGGAAACCAGGCCGCAGCCAACGACTGGTGGACCCAGGTAGAACTTCACATCTTCTTGAATAACCATGCCACCATCATAAAGAACAAAATATCGCGAGTATCGTATGTGTTGGCTCTAATCAGAGGACCAAAGGTTAGCCGATGGGTAACAGAGCAAACAAGGTGGCTGGCCAACATCTCCCACTACAAAATTCAAGAGCTGCACCTGTGGGAGAAATTCCGACAAACATTTGCAGCGGCTTTCGCTGACGTAGCCATGGGACAGAAGGCACTGCAGGAGCTAGCCAACCTTAAGATGACAAATGGAAACATTGACGATTACATCGCTGATTTCCAAAGCCTCGTGGCTCGGGCAGAACTGTACCTGGACGACCCAGCCATGCGTCAGAACTTCCAAAAGGGGTTACCACAGAAGCTCGTACAAACTATGATTACCCAGGACAGCCCCCAGACATTCAATGAAACAGCAGACTCGGCACGGAAACATCATGCAAATTGGATCTTCATGCAGCACATGTTTGGGGATAAAACATCAATCGGCAATAGAAACAACAACCAAGGAAATGGATTCACACTCCCTCGCAGACACGACCCAAATGCAATGGACGTCGATGTCATCAAAAAGGCAGTTACTACTGAGGAGAAAGAACAGTACAGGAAAGAGGGATGTTGCTTTGAGTGCGGACGCCGAGGGCATCTGATCCGAGATTGCCCCAACAAAAGACCTCGGCCAAGCACAAGTGCCCCAACCCGGACCACCACCATTACAGAAGTATCACCGACAACTGTGGCAGTACTGTTACGAACCCCGTTGCATCGTCCTTTTTCCTTTCACATGACTTGCCATTTGGACATGTTTGTCCCTTCATTGACTGTGTTGTGACTGGCATTGTACCTGTTTGTCCCTTATCTCTGACTCATGCTGTGCTTATCTATGACTCGTACTTTACATCAGGATGCTTACGTATTTTCCCACCAGAATCACGACTATACCAGATTCATCTATGTATATTCTCACCTGGCCCACCTTGACTCTGTTCCCATTGTAGTTACATTATGACTTTGTTGATACGCTGAGTACTTTACTCTGATTCAGACTCTGCTTCTATTACGTATATAAGGCCCACCTAGATAGCCCTGTATGCCTTAGACTCGACTTCTTAATCAACTTGGTGCATTACCTTCTGGGTGATCCTAAGACCCGACTCTTGAATCGTCTCAGTGCTTCTGGCACTCTTCCACTCACCAATACTAAGGGATTAGCTCCTTGGTGTTGACTTCTCACCTGATCTCCGTGTACTTGAAAGACAGTGCATACTTGACTTTGTAGTTTTGCTACATGACTCATCACATGTTGTGATGAATGCCCGCACCAGGCGTTACATTAAGTCAAGTCTCCCCCACTGTGGCTTCATCTAGCCGAAGCCAGACCTTGCACACTGAAGAACTTATCGACCGTCAAGATGAGGATAACCTTTCACAACAGGTCCTTGGCTCTGCCGTCTGGAAAGACTTTGAAACAGAGTTTGGATACTACATCTATCATGACAACCAGTACCAGCCAGTTGAATATGATGAACAGAAACGAGTCTGGTACTGTATCCATTACTCTAGAAGCCATCGTTCCTGGGTTACCACAGGACCTGCCCCACCAGAGTACGGCTTAGGACCTTGGAGAGAGAATCCTCCAGCCATTGTCACAGATTCAGAAACTGAAGAATACATCGAAGAAAGCAGCGAAGATGCACAAGTCATAGCCCCTAGTTTTACGGCTCCGACAGTTGCACCTGAGAGTACTACGTCCAGAATATCTGCTTTAGTCTCTCCCCAGATCACACGACAAACATCAGACACCCTGACCATCACTTATCCAATGATGTCGACCATTGCTGCACAATTGCCAGACCCCGCTCCAGTTGTCCCTGCCCCAAACCTCCCCCCCCATCAGGATGCCTTACGGGAGTTCTTCCCACCACGTTTACTGGTGACCAATCTCAGAGCAAAAAGTTCATGCTCGAGTTCGAGATGTTTAAAAATTTCAACCATGATGTCCCGCAGATTGTGAACCCCTTCCAATGAACCAATCTCTTTCTCTTGCTTATCAGAGGAGATTCAGTCGATGACTGGACAATGGAGCAGATTGAATGGCTGAACGATAGAATCACAACCGGAACCAGAACCACGGATGAGGATCTGTGGGATATAGTGGCGCAAAGATTTAAAGATGCCTTCACGGATGGGCAGGCCAAGCAGAAGGCTGCCAGAGAATTGAAGTCCTTGAAAATGGAGAGAGGGGACTTGGATGGCTATGTAGCCAGATTCCACAATTTGGCCAAGAGAGCAGGGTATGATGTGAATGAAGAGGCAATGCTTGACCTCTTCTCCCAGGGGTTGCCCAATCCCTTGGTAAAGAACATCATCCAGTTCCATCACCCTGAATCATGGAGCCAATGGATGAGTGCTGCCAGAACACAGCAGCAGGATTACTTAGACTTCCAAACACGCTTTGGAGTGGATACAAAGAAGGGTAGAACCTGTGATCAGTGGAAGGCAGCATTTGGGGTAAAACCCACTACTCCCTGAGACCCCAATGCCATGGACACGTCAGCAGACCATACTAAAGCTCGTGCAGCTCTCACGGATGATGAAAAGAAGAACCTCATGAAGGAGGGATGCTGTTTCCACTGTCGGGCACAAGGGCATATGTCACAATTTTGCCCAAAGAAAACGGTTCGTGCAGCAGAAGCAATGGTGGCTACTACCACCACCACACTGCCAATACAAAATCTACCTACCCCAGTAAAAGAAAACCCAGTAACCACCCCAAAGACCAAAGAACAGAAGGCGGCTGTGATATGGGAACACATGATGAACGAGGATGAGGCAGTACGCGCCTTGATCGTTGATAAGGCCTTTGGCCAGAAGGATTTTTGATTGGCTCGACCCCATTGGCCTGGGCAAGAGCACTCCATGTAACTTCTGTATACACTAGTCATTTCAAGTCTTTAAAAATACCAGTACACTTTGAAACCAAACAGAAGACGGCTGACAGATGGATATTAATCGACTCTGGAGCAACAGACAACTTCATTAGTCAGAGGCTTCAGAAGACACTAGGGCTGGGGACACAGTTACTTCCCCAGGAGAAAAACATCTGGAATATAGATGGGATGGCTAACAAAGCTGGGAAGATCACACATTGTTGTGACTTGGAAGTACAGGTTGGGGAACAGACTAAGCAACTCCATTTCCTCATTACAGATCTAGGAGAAGAAGACATGGTTCTAGGGTACCCATGGCTGGCAGCGTTCAAGCCCAAAATTAACTGGGCGGAAGCAACAATGGATAAAGATTTCTACCCGGTTCTCATTACGTCCCTAGGGTATGACTATGCTGTGCGACACCCTCTCACCCATGCTATCGTCATGGGATTGGCCGTCACCTGGAGTGACATAGAACCTGTGGATCAGGTGTATTGCTATGCTACAAAGGCATCAGAATTGGCTCAGGCAGAGGTGCAGAAGAACCCAGAAAAGACATTTGAAGAAGTAGTCCCTGTGGAATATCATCAGCATTGGAAGGTTTTCTCGGAGGAAGAGTCGCAATGCTTCCCTCCTTCTCGACCTTGGGATCATGCCATTGATTTCATCCCAAATGCCCCGCAATCAGTAGACTGTAAAATCTACCCACTGTCTCAACCAGAGAAGGAAGTGCTCTCCACCTTCCTGGAGGAACACCTGGTGAAAGGCTATATACAACCCTCCAACTCACCTTATGCTTCACCCTTCTTTTTCATTAAAAGAAGGATGGGAAACTGTGACCAGTACAGGACTACAGACAGATTAATGAACTCACGGTGAAAAACAACTACCCACTTCCTTTGATCTCGGAAATCATTGATAAGATGCATGATAAAGCCCTGTTCTCAAAGATGGATGTTCGCTGGGGTTATAATAACATTCATATTTGAGAAGGCGACCAGCCCAAGGCAGCCTTTAAGACCAATCAAGGACTTTTTGAACCCAACGTTATGTTCTTTGGCTTAACGAACTCGCCAGCGACCTTCCAGTCCATGATGAATCATATTTTCCGAGACCTGATCCTTATGGAAGAAGTTGTGGTATATATGGACGACATCCTAGTTGTCACGGCTCTACTTTATTTTTCATTTTCTTTTCTCCCTTTTGGATCACATGACTGTGGGAAGATTCCCCAGCAGTCTCAACACGTGATCATGGGAATGTAGTCGTGACATGGATCATGTGACCGAGTCACATGTAATAGTCACATGCTGCTTAGTCAGCACAAGAGCCACTCAACAATAACAAGTCGATTCTCTATTGTGTTTACCACAATAAGCAAAGCCCCACAGTCTGGACGGTTCTAGACCAAGTGGAGCTGCTATCAAGATAAGAGGAGTCCAGCCTAGAAGGTTCTAGGTAAGTGGAGCTCTAGATAAGGGCCCAGATTGGGCCATGGCCAATTTTAGCACAGAATCACATGTATCAGTAGATAGACGTGTTCCAGACCTAAGGGCTAGACTACATATCAGTTATCTACTCCACAATGACGTCATTATGACATCACATTGTGGAGCATGATCAGTCAGCAGAGTAAAGCAGCTTACGAATCACAAAGATAAGGCTCAGTCAGCAATACAGCTGACTGATACTTGCTGATTCTTGCTTACACCTACTGCTTACCTCATTACACTGAGAAATGTATATAAGACCCTCTGTAACAGCCTGTAGCCCCCATCTTGTCCTCTTGGGGCTGCAGGTGAGTAACTGTCTACACGAGTTCGATACATAGTGCTAATGGTATACTGCCTCCCTGTGTGACTCGATCCTTTGGATCTTGTCCTCTTGGGGCTGCAGCTTCTTCCAGTTTCAGAACGCCATCATCGTGGTTGAATAAACCACAGTGGGTGACACAGTTCCTGGTCATTGCTTAACGCGTGACGTTTGCCTCCGCGGTACGCCCAATGACTTAGGTCACCACACCTTTGCCCTTCTTGGCTACTAATTATACATGGAGCATCACCCGTTACACTAGTGGCTACAAAAAACAACATTCATCATCACTGGACCTGAGTTCACGAAGTACTGGAAATCCTGGCAAGACATGACCTTTATTTGAAACCCGCCAAATGCTCCTTCGAGCAAAAGACTGTTGAATATTTAGGTGTCATCCTAGAAGGGGGACAAGTACGCATGGACCCTGTAAAAGTACAAGGCATTCAAGAGTGGTCCATCCTGCAGTGTACCAAGGATGTCAGATCATTCATTGGTTTTTGCAATTTCTACTGACACTTTGTCAAAGGATTCTCAGCCATTGCCCGACCACTTAATGATCTCTTGAAAAAGGATATACCATGGCACTGGGATGAACCACAACAGAAGGCATTTGACCAAATAAAAACGATTATCAGTTCCGAACCGGTTCTTATCCAACCTGACTTGGTGAAACCCTTTGAATTAGAGGTCGACACCTCTATGTATGCCAATGGAGCGGTCTTGTCACAAAGAGATACTGGAGGGATCCTTCACCCAGTTGCCTTTTATTCGGAAACATTCTCATTGGCAGAAAGAAACTACGACATTTGGGACAGGGAATTGCTGGCTATTGTAAAAGCATTACAACACTGGCAACCATATTTGGCTGGATCCCCGCACAAAACCATCATCTATACAGACCATTCCAACCTCCTCTACTGGTGGGAGCCCCATAAGATCAGTCAATGAGTAGCACACGAAGTTTTGGAGCTTGAAGAGTACAACTTCACACTCAAGCACCTACCTGGAGCCCGTAATGCACAAGCCGACACCCTGTCTAGACCAACCGGCCATGATGAAGGAGAAAATGACAATGACAATATCGTCATCTTACCAGAAGATGTCTTCGCAAAGACCGCAGTCGTCAGCCTCCACGATATGGATTTATGGGCCCAAGTGATGCAGAATATGAACCAGGAGCTATGCAGGTCCTGGGCAGAGCCACATAACATAAAGATGAAGAACGGCCTCTGGTGGAAGGACGGCGATCGATTGGTTGTCACCGGTGGTGACAACATTAAGAGGGGGGTGATCCATTTTCACCATGACCT
The DNA here is from genome assembly GCA_022496185.1 of Multifurca ochricompacta. Taxonomy (NCBI): domain Eukaryota; kingdom Fungi; phylum Basidiomycota; class Agaricomycetes; order Russulales; family Russulaceae; genus Multifurca; species Multifurca ochricompacta. Next base: position 15,901 of record WTXG01000325.1, on the reverse strand, counting down.
TCCCTCTGCAGGACACCCGGGGATTGCAAACACCTATGCCCTTGTGAAACGAGATTATTGGTGGCCAAACATGAAAAAGGATGTAGAAGCATATGTCAAGGGATGTGCAGAATGTCAGGCAAACAAAGTAAACACTCACCCAAGACCACCGGCACTTTCACCCATCACACCAATAGCAACAGCTCCCTTCCAGACCATTGCTATGGACTTTATTGTCAAGCTCCCACAGTCACAAGGATACGACTCAATACTCACCATCACGGATCATGACTACTTGAAAGCCGCCCTTTTTATCCCCTGTAACGAGACAATATCAGCAGAGGGGGTCGCCAAACTTAGACCATGTCTATCAGCACTATGGGCTTCCCCAAAAGATCATTTCTGATTGAGACCCACGATTTGCATCCATGTTCACCCAAGCCCTCTGTAAATGTCTTGACATTCAACAGAACATCTCCACAGCATATCACCCTCAAACAGATGGTCAGTCAGAGTGTACAAATCAATGGCTAGAACAGTATCTTTGGTTTTGGTGTAACAAGCGACAGAATGACTGGGCAGAATGGCTGGCGACGGCTGAGTTTGCACATAATAGTTGGCCGAACGGAACGACAAAGGCCACCCCTTTCTCCCTTATTATGGGATGGAACCCTCGCACCACGTGGACAGACAAACCCACAAATGTACCATCCGTGACACAGTGTATCGGCCAATGGGAAGAGATACAAGAATCGGCCAATAGGAATCTCCAGAAGGCGCAAAGGACCCTGGCTGAGAAGCCCACTAAGTTTACGCCCTATCAAGTCAGAGATCAAGTCTGGTTAGAGGGGCGTAACATCCACACATCACACCCAATGGCAAAATTAGCTCCCAGACGCCACGGCCCCTTTGTAATTGAACAGAAGCTCTCAGATGTCATGTACAAACTCACATTACCTGCCACCTGGAAGATACACCCTGTGTTCCATGCCAATCTTCTAACACCGTACAAAGAGACTTCCATCCACAGACAGAATTTCCCTCGACCCCTCCTGACCTAGTTGACGGAGAGCCGGAATGGGAAGTGGAACGTATTGCCAACGTGAAATGGAAGGGTCGAGGGTGCAATCGGAAGCTTCATTATTTGATCAAATGGAAGGGATTCCCTGACACTGACAACTTGTGGGAACCTGCTGCAGATGTCTTTGCACCCAAACTCATCGAAGACTTCTATAGACGCCATCCAAAGGCGGATAAAGAGCAAGGAAGAATATGTGCTGTTGGACAGCTCCCTCCCCCACAACTGACTTGCATAATATCCATGTCGCCTTCCAGTGTCCACATCTCTGCTGCCATCAATGCATTTCCCCTATCTACTCCTGTGCATCCTCCTTCTCACCCACTTTCTCCTATTGACTATGATGCGACCGCCAAAGTGGCTGAAGGGGACAGAATCATCGACATCGATGAAGATTTTAATCTGCCCGAACACCCCCATCCCAACGACCTGATCGATGTGGACTTTGGTGACGAATCCCCAGAATTCCCGTTTTTCCCAAATGATCCCAACTCGCAATTCTACTTCCCACTCATGATCCCGTCATCCAAGAACAACGGCACTTAGGGACAACCTAGAGATGCAACGTCACGACTATGAGTGACAAATGGTGAAAATCAACCAAGGGGTTTTTGACATAGAGCACCACTTGGCAAGCATTCAGACAAGGTTAGAGCAGGGAGAGGCATACCAAATTATATCTGAACGGTATGCCAATATTTTTGCTTGGCCACTTCCTCGCCATCACCTTGACCTCACACCCCGGCTCAACCCACACTGTCTCAAAATGCCACACCTCCATGAAAACCCCAACGGTAAGCTTTGCTGGCGCTGTAGCAGCAAATACCATCTCAGCTGGTGCTGCCCCACAGCCAAGAAACGATGTCAACACTGCCAAAGTACCTCCCATTGGAGTCGCCAATGTCTGTTTTGGCAACTTATGCAGGCTCCCACCATCCAGAACCCATCGGGGTGGTGTGGCAAATGTCTCTCCCACAACACTGGCCACTGAGAAATCAATTGTCACGTTTACAATGGCTGCTTTCGCTGTGGGAGACGGGGGCCCTACAGTTTTCTACAAACACATGTTTTCCCCACAGATGAAGAAAAGGAGAACTACAATGCAGACCACTATGCCATAGCTGACGACTATCTCTCCCTGGTCCAGGATGACGATGGTATGCCAATCTAGCTGGCTCTGCTAGGACTTAGAGAGGGGGTAATGTTATGAACCCCATTGCATCGTCCTTTTTCCTTTCACATGACTTGCCATTTGGATGTGTTTGTGTCACAGTTAGGTGCGGAACTGTGTCGGGGTCGGATGGGAGCAAGTCTTCCAAGTCAAGGCAAGGTTCAAAGTTACAATAGAGTCAAGATCTAGTCAAGCCCATGACAAAGTCAGAGGGCATGCACATGAGATTTGAAGTCAATGGCAGAGACTCTAAGTCCTGCAACAAGTTCAAGATGATGAAGGCTCTCCAAGTCACATCTTGGAGAGTTCAAGTGGGGCTCTAACTTGAGAGGATTTGATGAAGTCCGAAGCACCTTTGATTGAACACAAGAGAACAGACTTAGGTCTGTCTCTCTACTTTACTGTACTTTAAATACAAGTAGTTCTAGCTATGTCATAGTAAATAGAAGGTTCTAGGACTATGACATAGTATCTAAATGGTTGTGCAGTAGAATGAGCTAGAACTAAGGAGAATTAGGAGGGGTTAGGCCCTCAGTAAGCAAAACACCAGTGAAACACAATGTCAAGTCATTAGTAACGTCGCAGGGAGAATTCTGTCACAGTTTGTCCCTTCGTTGACTGTGTTGTGACTGGCATTGTACCTGTTTGTCCCTTATCTCTGACTCATGCTGTGCTTATCTATGACTTGTACTTTACATCAGGACACTTACATATTTTCCCACCAGAATCACGACTATACTGGATTTGTCTATGTATATTCTCACCTGGCCCACCTTGACTCCGTTCCCATTGTAGTTACATTACGACTTTGTTGATATGCTGAGTACTTTACTCTGATTCAGACTCTGCTTCTATTACGTATATAAGGCCCACCTAGATAGCCCTGTATGCCTTAGACTCGACTTCTTAATCGACTTGGTGCATTACCTTCTGGGTGATCCTAAGACCCGACTCTTGAATCGTCTCAGTGCTTCTGGCACTCTTCTGCTCACCGATACTAAGGGATTAGCTCCTTGGTGTTGACTTCTCACCCAATCTCTGTGTACTTGAAAGACAGTGCATACTTGACTTCGTAGTTTCGCTATGCGACTCATCACATGTCATGATGAACACCCGCACCAGGCATTACAGGTACCCACCGGATCAGCTGCCTCGAAACCAGCTGTGAATATCATGGAGCTTGCAGCATCCCTGAAAACCATAACTGATGACCAATGCCTAGAGTTGCAGAACCACTTTAAAGATGACAAGGATTTTTATATTGCTTGAATGACGTGGCCTTCATTTGAGCATTAGTTTCACACCATGTATTCATTTCACCAATCCGAGCAATGAAAATACTTGTTCCTCTTCATGGTGTGAAGGAAATGGCCAACATAGAAGCACTTGTGGACAGTGGTGCAACAGAAAACTTTATCAATTACAAAACTGTTATCAAGCATCAACTCTCAACAAAATGACTCATGATCCCAAAGAAATTATGAAACACAGATGGAACACCTAATGCCACCAGGAATATTGATCAATATGTTGATCTTGATATAATCACTAATGATAAACTTAAGTGACATCGATTCTACATTGCATCAATCAGAGCAGACCAGATGATCTTAGGCTACCCATGGTTTGCTGCCAGTAACCCACTGATAGATTGGACACAAGGGCATCTCATGCAATCAATTCAACTTAACGTGCCTGGTGAACAGATTAACAAATTGAACATAGCTCAGGAACTGGTGATCAAAGCAAAGGATAATCTGGAGCACACTTGGGATCAACTGGTACCATGAGAGTACTATCAACATCAGAAGGTGTTCAGTGATCAAGAAGCACAACGATTTCCAGAAGTGCGACCCTGGGACCACAAAATTGAGCTAAAACCAGACACGCCCGCAACGCTAGATTGTAAGATCTACCCACTTGGACCTGGAGAACAAGACGTGTTGAACAAGTTCTTGGAAGAACACCTACAGAAAGGATATATAAAGGAATCAAAATCACCCTATGCATTGCCATTCTTCTTTATAAAGAAGAAGGATGGAAAACTAAGACCAGTCCAGGATTACTGCAAACTCAATGAGTGGATGATCCGGAACACCTACCCCCTCCCCCTAATTCCAGAGCTCATAGATCAAGTCCACGGCAGCACTCTATTTACGAAGATGGATGTTTGCTGGGGATATAACAACATTCACATAGTTCCGGAGGATCAATGGAAGGCAGCTTTCAAAACAAATTGAGGTCTATACGAGCCGAACGTTATGTTCTTTGGTTTGACAAACTCTCCAGCAACCTTCCAAACCATGATGAATGCCGAGTTCTGAGACAAACTTAATGAACATGATGAAACTGGGAATGCTTGGTTTACTGTGTATATGGATGATATCTTGATTCATACTGATCATGATCTCCACAATCATCAATCCAAAGTACATCGCATCTTGGATAAACTCAATAAATTGGATCTCTACCTCAAACTGGAGAAATGTGCTTTTGAACAGATGCATATCAAATATCTTGGTCTTATCCTAGAGGCGAACCAGGTGCACATGGATCCGATCAAGGTAGAAGGCATTGCCACTTGGAAAACACCTACGACAGTGAAAGAGATCCACTCATTCCTAGGGTTCTGTCAATTCTATCGACGATTCATCCAAGGATTTAGCAAGATCACGGCTCCACTAAACGTGCTCACCAGTGCCAAGAACCCTTGGAAATGGACCAACACAGAACAGGAGGCATTCGATACTCTTAAGTGATGAGTGACCTTGCAACCAGTACTAATGCAACCTGATTTTGAAGAACCTTTCATTGTGGACGCTGATGCTTCAGGGTACGCTCTAGGGGCAACACTCAGTCAAAAGGATCAAGAAGGCCAACTTCACCCTATTGCCTATTTATCGAAAACCCTTGATGCAATGCAGCATAATTGGGATATCTATGATCGAGAGCTATTTGCAATCATCATTGCATTTAGATCGTGGTGTCAATACCTCCTAGGTGCCAAGCACAAAGTCCAAGTATGCACCGATCATAACAATCTCCAGTACTTCAAAGAACCACAGAAACTCAATTGCTGACAAGCCAGATGGCTCCAGGAACTTGCTGACTTTGATTTCACCCTTGAACACATCCCAGGAAAACTTCATACAGTTGCTGACATGCTCTCGCATTGACCAGATGCAGATCGCGGGATAGATGATAATGATGAGATTACAGTCTTACTGGCAGATCTGTTTGTCAAAACATCACAACTGGTAAAACTCCCTTTTCCCAATACCCTTGCTGAATGACGTGGGATCCTTCAGTGCTATCACGACCATATACTAGTGGGACATCTGGGTATTGATAAAACTATGTGCGGAGTTCAACGCGAGTACAAAGGTGGCAACCTCAAGGAGTTTGTACGCAACTACGTCAGAGGATGTGCCAAATGCCAGGAGAATAAGCCAAAGCTTATGAAGAAAGCCCCTGTCTTTCCCCTAGATGTACCGGCTACCGGCGGCTCGTTCCAATATATAGCTATGGATCTCATCACGGATCTCCCATTGGCAGGGAAGTATGATGCAGTACTCACTATTGTAGATCAAGGATGTTCTAAAGCTGCCAAATTCATACCCTGCTCCAAAGATATCACAGGCGAGGGAATTGCAGCCCTCTATTATCGTCATCTTTTTCCATTCTTCAGAATCCCACAGCGCATCATCTCCGATCGAGATCTGCGGTTCACATCACATTTCTCGCATGCATTAGCAAAAGTCCTCCAGATCCAACAGAACCTATCTACTGCATTTCACCCTCAGACAGACAGCTTGAGCAAACGTATGAATCTTTGGCTTGAACAATACTTGTGACTCTGGATAAGCGATGATCAATACAAATGGCCAGAATATCTGCTGCTTGCCAAGTACGTGCATAATTCGTGGCCACATGACAAGACAAAGCTGTCTCCACATGTACTACTTCATGGAATACAATTTGACTGGAAAGCTGAACTTGCCAATACTAACATACCACAAGTCGATGAATGGTTACGCGATCTATATAACGTGCGATCTCGCACCGAGAATGCGTTCAGAATAACCACAGACGAACCGGATCGGCCACACCTTGAGATTGGATCTCAAGTCTGGCTTGAAGGGAAGAACCTCAAGACGTATTTCCCCTTGGCGAAACTGGCCCCGCAACAATATGGACCTTTTACTATCTTGGCTAGTATTTCCCCTGTTGCTTACCGCTTAGCTCTGCCACACCACATGAAGATTCACAATGTATTCCATGTTAATCTTTTATCACCTTACCAGGAAACTGATGCTCATGGCCCTAACTACGCGAGGCCCCCTCCTGATTTGATTAACCAAGAAGAAGAGTATGAAGTGGATGCTATCTTGAATCATTGCACTTATGGGCACAAACAGAAACTCCAATACCTCGTCAGCTGGAAAGGTTATCCAGCTAGCAATAACTCCTGGGTCGATGAGGCTGATTGTCACGCACCAGACCTCATCAGATCTTATTCGCAATCACTGTCTAGGCGCCAGGGTCGGCACCAGTCTTAAGGGGGGGGTAATTCTGAGATTCTGACACAATTAAAGACCCAGTTCCTTGACCTTCTATAAAATTGATCATCCTAGCCCAACAAAAACCTCTCACCAATCTCCCACCCAAAAGGCCAATAGAAAACTTCACATCCTTGATAAAGCTCAGCTCTAGGCAACCTTCACAGTCCTGCAGCCTGAGCAAAGATCTCGCATATTCTATGTGCTACCAGACAACTACAGTGAACTCGCGCACTAGCAGGCGGCAAGAAGACTGAATTGACTGCAATATTCAAAATGCAACCCATATCTTATCTAGACTGCTGATACATGATGCACACTGTCCACAATTTCGCGCGGCAATCCTATCAGGCAGAGCCAGGAAGCTCTCAATACCCTTGATGATGCCATGATCTGCACTTTCCCCTGAGTATCACTGATGTTACTTTAACTAACCGTGCTTAGGGGCAAGCTCAAACATACAATGGGAGTGATGTGATGCTTTTTGTCCATGTAATGGTTTGTGTGACTATCCATAATGGTTTGTGACACGGTTGTGACATCTATGTCACATGCGTTCGAGATCTGTTCCCTATCTCCTTCACCATATGGTCTCTGTAGAGGGCGCAACCCCTCTTTTACACTCTTGTCCTATCCTATCTCACTCCAGGGCATAACCCCTGGAACCCATGACTACTGAGGTTACTTATCAGAACCTTCTGCTTAGCTTATATCTTCTGATGTACCTGTCACTGATATGCCTCTCTTTGATGTGCCTTTTCAATCATGTATTTAGACTGCTAGGTTACAGAGACAGACCCTAAGTCTGTTCTCTTGTATCTAATACAGGTGTATTTGACTTCACAGAACCCCTCTTGAACTCCCTAAGTAGCAGCTTTGAGGAGCCTTCTTCCCAGTAGCTCTGCAGGGCTGATTGCCACTGCTTTCAACTTCATTTTCTGCACATGTCCCCTCCATATCGTTGTGAGGACTTGAAACTTTGACCTGACTTAGATACTCTCTATCTGAACTCGAATCTTGAATGCGCCCAGATCCTGAGGGCCTTCGGACACTGACACTATGACTGGACACAGCAGGCACCTGGCTGTGACACCCTTAGACCTTTCTTGATAGACAAATTCTGCCCCTTACACATAAAGGTGGCCTTAGTACAAAATCTTATTTACCCTACCATGTTGTTTGGTGCAGAATTGCTGGGTTTCCAAAAGGTTCATGCAGAACCTATGCAGCGGGTTATTAACACAGCCGCTAAGTGGATCATAGGCTTGCACAGGCAAAACACCTGTATGGATGCATTTTTGATTTGTTATGAGCTTGGTTTTCCCCGATATTCCAGGAACTGTGTGCCATGTGCGCATGCCTGGTTGGAAAGCTCAATAATGCCAGTGAGAAACTGAAAACTTGGATTCAGATTCTTTGGAATAGCCCCGCTTCCTTCCCGACTAAACACTTGACCTGGGTGACACAGTCGAAGAGGTGGATGATAAAAGCTATATCAGAAAAACATAAGTACTCTGCTGACTTAGACAAAGGGTTCCGACTTGACTGGGACCAAGAAGCCCCTATACGTTTATGGGCTGAAATAGGCTGCATGCTGAACTGGATCAGAAATCTAATTCTTACTATTGGACACCATGCCGACTTGGTCACAGAACTTGTTGGCATACAGATGAAGGGGGCCCCTCAAGTGGTCCCGGCCAGGATATCTCCCCTATAATTGTTTAGATACTTTTTGGGTTTGAATACCAAGAGAGCTAATGGCCAAGGGTTGAACCTCCCCAGAGGCAGATGAGGAAACAGGCTAGCGCCTTATGTTGATTAGAGACGTTGTTCTGGAGCGATTGATGTCTTCTCAAAGATCACTTGGTTGGTCACGGTATGACAAATACCATTTGGTATGTCAAGAGGATACCTTAGAGAGGCTGTTAATCATACTGATTTAGCAGACGGAGTGCACTGGTTGGCACTTGCACAGATGAATGCCTTCCCTACAGTGGAAGGTGCTTGGCAGCATATCACCCCACAGGGCAGACCCCCTCTTTCGAAAGGGGTGTTTGCGCCTTGTGTCAGGCTCCTATAATATCAGGAAGGGAAGTTTCACATCTGCTTGTGACATGTTTACACCACAAAGTCGTGGCGGTGCATACCGCTACCCTTGAGCAGAATATAAGCCATCTTCAGATGCACTGAGGACTCAGGAATCCCTCTTATGCGTTATCTCTAATGAATGGGGGGTTGAGGACCGGAATGTCTCTTTAGATGGAGTGGTTCAATATACCTCCTTGGTGGGTTAATTAGATCGGCAGGTAGACATGACTTGCTTGGTTATTTTGACCAATATCAATTGGGCTTTGGCCATATGAGGGTGTTTAGTAATAACTTTGACTCTCACCACTACATTAAAGTGGTGCAATTCCTTCAGATAGTAGTGCCCCTCTTTTGCTCGTGCATTGGTACGGGTCTTACTGGGGAATGATCTTTCACAGGATCACTGTCTGAGGGTAGCCTTGAGAGGGGGGAAGACATTAGGGGTTTGCCATGGCAGGTAGCTGACACGTCTGGGTATCATGCGCCTTGGGATAACACTTGAGACTGTGATGCCCTGGATGTGGATGACGCCCCGCCGGTGGACCTTTGAGAGCCCCCTCTTGACCGGACCCGGCTGCCATCTTGATACAGCCTAGCTTGACTTACAAACTGGTTTCCCCAATGGGAGAGGGTTGGTGTTGGGTTCTCCTTGTGTTATGCTCAGCAGAGTGTTCTGTGCGGTGTGCACAGGTTGGCGCAGGTCCATTACCTCAGCCATGAGCCCAGCACAATAAGGCTAGACTCTGGGCACTGTCTAGCTTCGGAATTGGTTAAGGTTTGGTGCTATAATCAAGCACAGAGGGAGATGGGATGAGCCAGCCAAAGGGAGCTAATCCCTAAGGCTGTTAAGTGGGGACAGGGCCCAGTTGCTGTGCCGGAAGCACACCAAGTGCACTGGAGCCCTCAGGGAGTGGCAGAGGGGTTCAAAGGGAAGGGTACACACCCATTGCCAGAGGCAATGGGGGTCCCTGCAGGGATCTCAAGGACACAAAAAGAGGGGAAAAGGCTTCTGATGTATTGGGGTCTAAGATCTCTAGGCTGAAGGCCCAAGAGGTCAAATCTAGGGTTGTACAAACTGTCTACAGGGTCTTATATACTGTATGGGGATCTGGTTTGTAGCTAATCAGGAACAGGGTCAGAGTCCTTATCATCCAATAGCAGATAAGATGTCAAATATAGTCCATGATAAGGATAAGCCTTATCAGAAGCATAATCATGTGGGACAGCCCCACAGGAGTCATATCAGTGTGGGAGGATTCCCACCAGGGTCAGGGGTAAATGGGGAGATAACAGGTCCCACAGGAGTCAGGGTGGATGTGGGAATACTCCCACAGGAATCAGAGAAGCGAATGATGAGCCAGATGGGCCATGTGATCAGAAAGGGGTAAATGATCAGATGAAGATGCTGTGATCAGGGTCAGGGATCACATGGTCCAAAGTCACATGGTCAGGGATCACATGGTCAAGGATCACATGGCCAAGGGTCACATGGCCAGGAGTCACATGACTGGCAGAGGGTCAAGTACAAGCCAAAGTCATCTAGTTGTCTGGACTGGTCAGATTGGCAGGGACAATGTCAGGGGTTCCTATGGGTGTCAAGCACAGGGACAGGGTCAGGAGCAGTGGCCAAGGCATAAGCCAAGGCAGCAAGGAAGGGTGGTATACATCCAACAGTGTAGCAGCATAACTACCAGCAGGTTAGGTGTAAATGGCAGCATGGGAGGTCAGTCCTATGAACAATGTCACAGGAATCAGGGTAGGGTCCTGGGCACACAGGCCACAGGCATCAAGGAAGGTCCCAAGGCAACAGGCCAAGGGCATCAAAGAGTGGTCCAGAGAAGGAGGAGATCAAGGATGGTGCAAGGAATAAGGCATGGTGTGCAGGGTCAGGAAAAGAGTAGGGTCATAACACCTTGCCTGTATTGCCCTAGTGGCCTTGTCTCTGGACTTGGCTCACTTGGTAGCTGACATGCTTGATGGTAACTATGGTGTATAGGGCTTTACAGCATGGCTTGGAGGACTTGGTGCTGACCCCCTCCTGGGGTTTCTGCACTGTTTGACTTGTGATGGGTCTTGGAGCCCCCCATACAACAGGGGCAGTTGTGCTGTCTGGCAGCATATTACTTCCCAGTGTACCATAAGCCAAAGTACAATTGTATATGGCAGCTCTGACGTGGGGTGATGTACCTACCGCCCTTTACTGAGCAGCACCTAAAACAGGGTTCACTGGGTGAAAGTCCTGTGTCGCTGACTAGGGGAGACCTTAGTGTGGTGTCCATTAGACCGCCCTGCAGATCTCTCTCAGTACACTTGTCTTCTCAAGTTGGAAAAGAGGGGTGGGTTCCACGAAATGGATTAACAAGATTCCCACTGTCCCTATCTACTATCTAGTGAAACCACAGCCAAGGGAATGGGCTTGGCAGAATCAGCAGGGAAAGAAGACCCTGTTGAGCTTGACTCTAGTTTGACATTGTGAAAAGACATAGAGGGTGTAGCATAAGTGGGAGCTTCGGCACTGTTGAAATACCACTACCTTTATCGTCTTTTTACTTATTCGATTAGGTGGAGCTGGGATGAAAGTCCCACCTTTTGGCCTTCAAGGTCCTTTGCAGGCCGATCCAGGTTGAAGACATTGTCAGGTGGGGAGTTTGGCTGGGGTGGCACATCTGTTAAAAGAGGTGTTCGACTTCTGGTCAGGTTCACACTTGGTGTTTGGATTCTTCTCTGTGTTTGGTTTGCATTGAGTGGGGCCTCATTGTGACATTAGGTTTGGGCTGGATTCACAGGACCCACTATTCCAATTGGATAGGTATTCTTTTACAATTTGTCAGTCAGTCTCTATGGCTCTGTGCTAAGGAGTCACCCTTGTTTTTCGAAAACACTTTGGTGTTCTTCCCAGTGCTTAGACCTTTGTGTCTGGGCTTTGACCAGTAATACTGGTGTTTTACTTGGATGGCAAATTAGTTGGTTCCAAAGGGGCTAACTTGATGACACAAGGCATGCAGAACTGAGACTTGTGGTCAAATGTTATTGGTCCTTATTGAACAGGTTAGTTGGTATACTGAAAGTACTAAGCTCAACAAACTGGTTTTGATCCTTAAGTGGTGTAAATGATAGTGGACTTGTGTTTGGAATGGGTCATTTTGTTGGTTGTTGGTATACTAGGAAAGTGGCTCTTACTGGCACATTAATAGGGGTAAACTGCTCTTCTGGGAGGGCTACAAGGGGTGATATCCCTTGTTAGGGTCTAGAATCAAGACTGGTTAGTTCCCTTAGCGCCCTCCTGGTCATAGACTGGGCTGGTCACGAAATAGTCCCACAAGACCAAGTGCAAATGAGGCCTTTGTTGGATGAGGTTGGTGTCTGGTTGGAATAGAGGCCTTACAGCCTTGCATAGCTCACATTATGGGGTAGATGTGTCACAGCTAGGTGCATGCTGTGTCAAGTCGTCGTTTGGGATCCAAGGTGATCCAAAGCAAGTTCTCCTATCAAGACTGATCAGGAGAAATCAAGGCCAAGACAGCAGTCAAGACCAGTCAAGCTATCAAGATCAAGAGGGTGATCAAGATAACATCTAGCCCACTGACTCAAGAGGGGCACACGCGAGATGCAAAGTCGAGCAGTGACACAATGGTCCTGCTACAAGTTTCTGAGGTTCAAAGGCTCTTTAAGTCGCAACTTAAAGAGTTCAAGGGGATTTCACAGTGAGCTCTGAACACCTGGATTGAACACAGGAGAACAGACTTAAGGTCTGTCTCCTCTAGTCTGGTGGGTTTAAATACATGGTTTGGGGAGCTATTTAGGAAGGAGTCTAGCCAGTGGTAAAGTCAAGTAGATAATGTATGAGATCATAACTGCATCACAGGTGATGTCATAGATAAGTGTACTTGCATCATAAGGAAGATAAATGGGGGCTAGGTCTCGTACAGAAGGGGTTGAACCCTCTGTTATCTGCTATCACTTGATGATCTATGGATAGCTAGCTAAGTGGTTATAATGCAATAAAAAAAGAAAGAAAAAGAAAAGAAAAGCAAAAGAAAACGTTACATCACCCCCTTTGTAGGTTTTGCTTGACCCCAAGCAACCCACTCAGTCCTGTCAGTCACCCAAGGAAGGATTGGTGATGTGAGGGGGAGGGCAACAACGACAGGGGTGACTGGATAATTGACGACTCCCTGGACCTCCAGCACCAAGGATAGCACATAGCTCCAGGTGGGGGGCGTGTCTGATGGCCTGAGAGGGGCTGATGTTGTGATCTGGGGCATAGGCGTACGTGAGATGTGGGAAGAGGCGGTGGTAAACATCACCACGGGATAGTGCATGTACAACAGATCATGCATGTGCAGTGCTCCTGTTCACTTGGTGATGCCAATGTGCTGCCATGTAATGAGCTTCTTCCAAGTATCTGGTAGCATGTCAAAAGCGTGACACTTCAGCCCAAGCTCCAGGGTCATTCAAGTTGTTGAGGGCAAGGTCAACCAGGGAGGTGTAGGTTTGGTTGTCATCAAATAGATGTTGAACACAGAAGATGTTCGGTGATGCTTCAGGCATCAGGTGATTAGATTAGCTACTTTGTAGATTAGATTAGATACCGGAGTCTCGGACTTTTTACATTATCATTATTACTTTCTTTCTCACATTCCGCAGTAGCTGACTGATGCACCATGTAACATGTGATTTCTGTACTGGCCAATGGCCTTTCTCCCTCATGTTTATTGTTTGGACTTTGTCCGGCACTTGTGGACTTATTCCCAGTGCACAGACCATCCCTTGAAGAAGTATATAAGGGTGTCTGTTTCATCTCTTACACTTCAGAGTTTTCTTCACCTCTGAAGTGTAAGTCCCAACTTCCTTACTTACTACTTTACCTTTGACTAACCGTCTCATGTAGATAACTTGTCTTTCTAGGTGTGTAGTATAGTATAATAGAGTTTTCTTCACCTCTGAAGTATAACTTGTCTTTCTAGCCTAACCCGCTAACATCAACAGTCAGTATGCTGCACATCATGCCTGTTTTACAATAGATGTTGTTGGAACTGGGTTAAGACTGGGTTTGGGCCATGATCAAAGCGATAGGAAGGTTGGACATGAAGGGGAAGATATGTGATAGGTTGGTGGGCACCCATGGTCAAAGTGATTTGCGGTGCTTCTCTGTCGTACTCATAGGCAACCCAACGTGCATTAGCAGTATGGCCAGCATGGTCAGTGATAGGGTGGACAAGATAGTTAGCAGAGTGTGGGTGATTGTGTTGGAAGGGAGGGCCTGGAGGGTCATACAGGTCAACAGTGTCGTTACCTTCCTCCATGTCTCTTTGTGTTTGGTCCACAAGGTCCTCTGTTGGGAAGGGATCAAGGTCAGGCGAAGTGGGGCGGTAAACAAATGTAGGATCATCAGGTGGAGGAGGAACAGAGGCCCCTAGCTGTGCTCTGGCATCCTGGAGTAAGGCTAAGGCTCTGGAGCGGATTTCTTGATCCAAGGCCTGATTCTCTGTGGTCAGTGTTATTGCTTGAGTGATATTTACAGTAGGGTCATCAGTCATAGTGAAAGAGATTGAAGATGGTGAAGGGGAGCGAGCTGGTGATGGTACTGGAGTGGGGGGAATGGATGGGGCATCCAGTGGTCATTGTAGTGCTGCCTTTGTTGCTGCATCTTGGATTGCTGCCTGGGTAGCTTCCAGGATGTTGGGGTTAATGATGGGAATAGGTGAACGATGAGAGGTAGACATTCTGGGTGAGGGTCGAACAAGTTGTCTGGGTTGGGAGATGCAGGTGGTTTGTTTGATGCATGCCAGGGTGATAGAAGTATGTGGGGGTGAGAGAGAGTGGTTCTGATGTTGGTTGGGGAATAAAAGAAAAGTGAAATCACCCCCTCCTCAAGGGTGGTGCCGACCCTGGCACCTAGATAGCAGGTCATTGTATTGTTTTACTAAGTCCAGGGCATGGCAGTCATGTTCATTTACCCAGGAGTTGTCACTTGTGGGATATCCTTTCCAGCTAACCAAATATTGAAGCTTTTTGGAGTGTCCATGATGTTGGTGGTTTAATATTGCATCAACTTCATATTCTTCTTCCATATTGATGATGTCAGGTGGTGGTCTCAAGTAATTTGGACCATGTGCTAATGTTTCCTGATAAGGGGTGAGCAAATCTATATGGAAGACATCATGTATTTTCATGTGGGGAGGTAAAGAGAGGCAATAGACAACCAGGGAGATGCGGGCCATGATTTTGAAGGGGCCATAATGCCAGGGGGCCAGTTTGATGGAGGGAAAATGTGTCTTGAGGTGCTTGCCTTCGAGCCATACCTGGGTGCCGACCTGGAGGTTCGGCAGGCGGGATAGGTTTGTTGGAGATCGGAGTGCAATCTTGGTGCGCGTGCAAGCAGCTTGAAGACTACATAAGTGGTTGTCTAAATGGGGGACACCCATCTCCGTTGCTTGGGCCTTCCAATCCAAGGAGATGCTGTGAATTAGGGCATGTGGCATTAGTTTAGTGCGATCATGCGTCCAGGAGTTATGTATGTATTTGGCTAGTGGAAGGTATTCAGGCCAGCGGTGTTGATTATCCCCAAGCCAGAGACGGAGGTACTGCTCGAGCCATAGATTCATATGCTCACTAGCACCATTGGTCCGAGGATGAAAGGCAGTTGATAAATTTTGCTGGATGCGTAGGGTCTTAGTGAGCACACGTGAAAAGTGGGAGGTAAAATGTGGATTGCAATCTGAAATGATCCATTGGGGGAGACTGAAGATTGGAAATATATGTTGGTAATACAATGTTGCGACTCCTTCGCCCGTGATGTCTTTGGTGCATGGAATGAATTTAGCCGCTTTAGAGCAGCCCTGATCAACAATTGTAAGTATCATGTCGTAACATCCTGCTGGTGGGAGATCTGTGATGAGATCCATAGCAACATATTGGAATGGCCCAGCCAATGCTGGGACATCAATTGGGTAGAGTGGCACCTTTTTGGACAGCTTCGGCTTGTTTTCCTGGCACTTTGCGCAGCTGTGTACATACTCTCAT
>WTXG01000324.1:0-37078 GCA_022496185.1 Multifurca ochricompacta | reverse complement strand
ATCCAAACAACCGACTCAACATGGAAGGCACGAATGGATGGATGAACGAGACTCTAGGCTGTGCTGAGAACTTAGCTATGTGACTTGGCAATATCAACTTCAAGGTCCACGCACATGTTGTGGAACATGCCCCTTTCCGTCTCCTGCTTGGTCGACCATTCCACCACCTTCTCCTATGCCGCCTTGAAGATCACCCAGATGGACAAGTCAAAGTCTGCATTCAAGACCCTCAGGACCCAGCAAGAGCCGAGACTATCACCTCCTGAGTGCGCAAGTCCCAAGAAGACTCAGTTGGCACTCTCGCTTTGGCTACTCTAATTTCTCCCCCTTGTGTTGACACTCTTCACCCCTTTCATTACAATGCTCAAGTCCCTGCAAATTATGTATCTGCATTCCCATACAAGAAAGTCTCTAAAAAGGTCCAGCCAGTCCCCACGTCCCTTCCTGAAGACTTCCACACCATCCGCCGCATTCCCTCTGATCCCCTACTCTCGCTTCCTTCCTTGCCTACACAGCTGCCACAATTTGTCTCCAGTACACGTCTGACACAAGAACGCTTAGATGCTCTAGATCTTGACCACTACCGTTTCCTCTGGCCAGAAGAACTCAAGCTACTGCAACACATCCTCAAAGTCAACAAACTTGGGCTAGCCTGGACCGAAGAAGAAAAAGGAAGGTTTTGCAAAGATTACTTTGCCCCCGTCAAGATCCCAGTCATCGAGCATGTCCCATGGATCCATCGCAATATTTCCATCCCCTCCAGCATCATTGATGAAGTTATACAAATATTCAAGGACAAGTTTGCAGCTGGTGTTTACAAGCATTCCGATGCATTGTATCAATCAAGATAGTTCTGTGTCAAGAAGAAAAGTGGGGCCCTTCGACTAGTACACAACCTCCAGCCCCTCAACGCTGTCACTATTCGCAATTCAGGAGTTCCACCGCTAGCAGAACAGTTGATTGAAGCTATGGCGGGAAGGTCATGTTATAGTATGCTCAATCTCTTTGTAGTGATTGTCAAGGGTTTTCATACCTGCACGGGTAAGCGCCACGGGTTTTGCCAGGTATGGGTATGGGTATATGGCTCCCAACCCATGGAAACCCGTACCCGCGTGGTGGGTTTGGCAGGTATAGGCGCTGATTATCCATTGACAAGATCAGTAGAACTTCCAAGATAAAACACATCTGCAGCCACAAAAATACAAGATCTCATCTGATGTATGCTACAGGGTGGTGTTAAATATGTTCTAGTATTATCCTACAAAATATCAAAGCAGATCAATGGTGCAATGTAAAATAAAACTGTTATCAGTGATCTACATTCTTGAAAATCATGATGCATCTGTTTTATTAACGCGTGACCAATTCTGCCAGTCTGGCACTATCTAAAATACTCTCTAGACTACTTTAGACTATTCTATAATCTAATTATCAAATTACTTGATTGAAACAAGGCCCACGTGTATCTACAAGCTGCATGGGGCAGTGACTACATTGCATCACATGGTGGTCTGACCTCCTTCCTATTAAGGAAGGTTGACTTAAACACGCAGAATTGTGCATCCAGGGACCAGGACAGTTGTGCTTGTATGAAATGAAACTAGAATAATAAAATAATAATGTAAATAAAAGATCCTTTTAATCTTCTGAACATAAAACAACAATTTTTGAGGAATCTTGAGTAGCCATAAATGAACACATTGTGTCCAAGTGCTTATCTCCCTGACTGGGATGGCCTGGGCCATTTATCTGAAATGCGCAGAAATGCAAAGATCAGTCGCACTTGTATAAAATTGAAACCAGAATAATAAAATAAAAATAGAATAATAAATTATCTTAATCTTATGAACATAAAATAGGAATCTTTGAGGGATCTTGAGTAGCCATAAATGAACACGTTGTGTCTGAGTGCATATCTCCTTGACCAGGATTGTTATGAACCCTGCTGTGTCGTCTCATTTTCTTTTTCCATCACGTGACGAGCTGTTTGACTCCATTTGCCCCTTCGTTGACTGTGTTATGACTTCCTTTGTACATATTTGTCCCTTATCTTTGACCAAGGCTGTGCTTATCTCTGACTCATACCTTACACAAGAACGCTTACGTATTTTCCCACCAGAATCGCAACTATACCAGATTCGTCTACGTATATTCTCACCTGGCCCACACTGACTCCATCCCCCATTTGGCTACATTACGACTTTGTTGATACATTGAGTACAGTACTCCGATTTAGACTCTGATCTCTATAACATATATAAGGCCTGCCTAGATAGCCTGTATGCCTTAGACTCAACTTCTTAATCGACTTGGTGCATTACCTTCTGGGTGATTCCTAAGACCTGACTCTTGAATCGTCTCAGTGCTTTTGGCACTTCTCCGCTCACCAGTACTAAGGGATTAGCTCCTTGGTATTGACCTCTCACCCGAACTCCATGTACTTGAGAGACAGTACACACCTGACTTCGTAGTTTTGCTACACAACTTATCACACATTGTGACGAACGCCCACACCAGGCATTACAAGGATGGCCTGGGCCGATTGTCCAAAATGTGCGATGCAAGTAAAGAACTTGCACGCGTTTCATTTTATGGGTAACCCAGGTATCAAAACAATTATCCAGGGGTTACCCCTGCCAATGTCTATGTGTTCATTAAATTTTTTTGCATTCTGTGTGGTTATCTGACAGGCTATTCATCAATGTTCTATAACATCCTATCTAATCATCTCTGTATACTGGATTTTAGTTGTGCTTGTATAAAATTGAAAGCAGAATAATAAAATAAAAATGGAATAATGAATTATCTTAACCTTCTGAACATAAAACAAGAGCCATTGAGGGATCTTAAGCAGCCACAAATAAATGTGTTGTGTATCTTCTTGGTCTGGGAAGGCCCAGGCCGGTTATCCGAAATGCGCGATGCAAGTAAAGAACTTGCACACGTTTTCACAGGTGACCTGCGGGTAACCCACAGGTTACCTGTACCCATAGTGACAGGTATGGGTACAGGTACAGGTACCAATGAGTATGCCCCAGGGTTACCCCTGCCAATCACTATCTCTTTGTGGGCTATGACCATTGCACTTTAGATATCTCGTCCTGCGACCCCACTACCATACAATCCCCAATTGGTGCCGTACGCCTCACTTGCCTCCCTCAAGGTTGGACCAACATGATCGCAATATTTCATGAAGACGTCAAGTTCCTCCTTGAGCCCAAAATTCCCAACATTGCCTGGCCCTTCATGGATGACTGCAGCATCAAAGGCCTGCCCTCTCGTTATGAGACCCCCGATGGCAGCTTTGAGACCATTCCTGACAATGCAGGAATACAAAAATTTATCTGGGATCACCTCAATGACATTCATTGTATCCTTCATTGCCTCCAACACGCAGGCTTGACTGTTTCCACCACTAAACTCTTTATTGCAGTTCCCGAGGTTGTTATCCTAGGCCACAAGTGCACTTACAAGGGCCATGTTCCTGACGACTCGAAAATCGCCAAGATCTGCGACTGGCCCCCATGCAAGTCCCTCACTGATGTCTGCACCTTCCTAGGTATCACTGGCTACATGCGCATCTGGATCAAGAACTATTCAGCCATCACACGCCCTCTGGTCAACCTCACTTGCAAAGGACAAGCCTTCTCTTGGGATGAGTGACACACACAAGCCATGGAAGCCCTCAAAAACGCGATCATCCACTCCTCAGCCCTCATTCCCATCGATTACTCTTCTGACTGCGCAGTTTACCTTTCCATTGACTCATCCTGGCATGGAGTAGGTTGGATTCTTTCTCAGGACTGTGCTGACGGCAAGTGTTGCCCTGTTAGGTTCAGTTCTATCTCATGGAATGAACAGGAAGCTTGGTACTCTCAAGCAAAGCTCGAACTATATGGTCTTTTTCGAGCCCTTCGTGCTCTACGTCTTCACCTCATCAGCATCTGCAATTTAATAGTAGAAATGGACGCTCAATTCATCAAAGGTGTTACAAACCCCGCCATGTCGTCTTGTTTTCCTTTTCTATCACATGACGTGCTGTTTGACTCCATTTGCCTCTTTGTTGACCGTGTTATGGCTCTCTTTGTACATATTGGTTCCTTATCTTTGACTGAGGCTGTGCTTATCTCTGACTCATACCTTACACCAGAACGCTTACGTATTTTCCCACCAGAAACGCGACTATACCAGATTCGTCTATGTATATTCTCACCTGGCCCACACTGACTCCGTTCCCCATTCGGTTATATTGCGACTTCGTTGATACATTGAGTACGGTACTCCGATTCAGACTCTGACCTCTGTTACGTATATAAGGCCTGCCTAGATAGCCTGTATGCCTTAGACTCGACTTCTTAATCGACTTGGTGCATTACCTTCTGGGTGATTCCTAAGACCCGACTCTTGAATCGTCTCAGTGCTTTTGGCACTTCTCCGCTTACCAATATTAAGGGATTAGCTCCTTGGTATTGACTTCTCACCTGAACTCCGTGTACTTGAAAGACAGTGCACACCTGACTTCATAGTTTTGCTACGCGACTTATCACATGTCGTGATGAACGCCCGCATCAGGCGTTACATTAAGTCGAGTCTCTCCCCACCGTGGCTTCATCCAGCCACAGTCAGACCTTGCACAACGAAGAACTCATTGACTGCCAAGACGAGGATAATCTTTCACAACAAGTCCTTGGCTCTGCCATCTGGAAAGATTTTGAAACCAAGTTTGGATACTACGTCTATCACGACGACCAGTACCAGCCAGTTGAATACGATGAACAGAAGAGGGTCTGGTACCGTATCCATTACTCTAGAAGCCATCATTCCTGGGTTACCACAGGACCTGCCCCACCAGAGTACAGCCTAGGACCTTGGAGAGAAAATCCCCCAGCCATCATCACAGATTCAGAACCAGAAGAATACATCGAAGAAAGCAGTGAAGACGCACAAGTCATAGCCACCAGTTTTACGGCTCAAACAGTTGCACCCGAGAGTACTATGTTCAGAACATCTGCTTTAGTCTCTCCCCAGATTACACGACAAACCTCAGACACCCTGACTATTACATACCCAACAATGTCGACCATTGCTGCGCAGTTACCCGACCCCGCTCCCATTGTCCCCGCTCCAAATCTCCCTCCCCCATCAGGACGCCTTACAGGAGTCTTGCCGACCACATTTACTGGTGACCAATCACAGAGCAAAAAGTTCATGCTCGAATTTGAGACGTTCAAGAATTTCAATCATGACGTCCCCCAGATCGTAAACCCTTTCCAATGAACCAACCTCTTCCTCTCGCTTATCAGAGGGGACTCTGTCGATGATTGGACAATGGAGCAGATTGAATGGCTGAACGACAGAGTTACAGCTGGAACCAGAACCACAGACGAAGATCTGTGGGATGTAGTGGCGCAAAGATTTAAAGACGCCTTCACAGATGGGCAGGCCAAACAGAAGGCTGCCAGAGAACTGAAGTCCCTCAAAATGGAGAGAGGTGACTTGGATGGCTATGTAGCCAGATTTCACAATCTGGCCAAGAGAGCGGGGTACGATGTGAATGAAGAGGCGATGCTTGACCTCTTTTCCCAGGGGTTGCCTAACCCCCTGGTGAAGAACATCATCTAATTCCATCACCCCGAGTCATGGAGCCAGTGGACAAGTGCTGCTAGAACACAGCAACAGGATTATTTGGACTTCCAAACACGATTTGGAGTCGATACAAAGAAGGGTAGAACCCATGATCAGTGGAAGGCAGCGTTTGGGGTAAAACCTACCCATCCTTGAGATCCCAACGCTATGGACATGTCGGCAGACCATACCAAGGCTCGTGCAGCCCTTACCGATGATGAAAAGAAAAACCTCATGAAGGAAGGACGCTGCTTTCATTGCCGAGCACAAGGGCATATGTCACAATTCTGCCCAAAGAAAACTATCCACGCCGCTGAAACCACAGTAGCCGCCGCAACCACAACACTGCCTGTACAAAATTTACTGACCCCAGTAAAAGAAAACCCGCCAACCGCCCCAAAAACCAAGGAGCAGAAAGCAGCGGCCATATGGGAGCACATGATGAATGAGGACGAGGCGGTGTGCGCCCTGATCATTGACAAGGCCTTTGGCCAAAAGGATTTTTGATCAGCTTGACCCCATTGGCCTGGGCGAGAGCGCTTCATGTAACTTCTGTGTACACTAGTCGTTTCAAATCGTTGAAAATACCAGTACATTTTGAAACCAAACAGAAGACGGCCGACAGACGAATCTTGATTGACTCTGGAGCTACAGACAATTTCATTAGCCAATGACTCCAGAGGATGCTAGGATTGGGGACACAGTTACTCCCCCAAGAAAAGAACATTTGGAACATAGATGGGACGGCGAATAAAGCTGGAAAAATCACACATTGCTGTGATTTGGAAGTACAAGTTGGGGAACGAATGAAGCAACTTCATTTCCTCATCACGGATCTAGGAGAGGAGGACATGGTTTTGGGATATCTGTGGTTGGCAGCATTCGAGCCTAAAATCAACTGGGCAGAAGCCACCATGAGTAAAGATTTTTACCCAGTCATCATTACATCCCTGGGATATGACTACACTGCGCGACACCCTCTCTCCCATGCTATTGTTATGGGATCGGCTGTCACCTGGAGTGATGTGGAGCCTGTGGATCAGGTGTATTGTTACGTTACAAAAGCATCAGAACTGGCCCAGGCAGAGGCACAGAAGAATCCTGAAAAGACATTTGAAGAAGTGGTCCCAGCAGAATATCATCGACACTGGAAGGTCTTCTCAGAGGAAGAATCACAACGTTTCCCTCCCTCTCGACCTTGGGACCATGCTATTGATTTCATCCCGAATGCCCCGCAGTCAGTGGACTGTAAGATCTACCCCCTGTCACAGCCAGAAAAGGAAGCGCTTTCTACCTTCCTGGAAGAACACTTGGCAAAAGGATACATACGACCTTTGAACTCGCCTTATGCATCACCCTTCTTTTTCATCAAGAAAAAGGACGGGAAGCTACAACCAGTACAGGACTACAGACAGATTAACAAACTCACGGTGAAAAACAACTACCCACTCCCTCTTATCTCGGAAATTATCGACAAAATGCGTGACAAAGCCCTGTTTTCAAAGATGGACGTTCATTGGGGGTACAATAACATTCGTATCCAAGAAGGCGACCAGCCTAAAGCTGCCTTCAAGACCAATCAAGGACTCTTCGAACCCAACGTTATGTTCTTTGGCTTGACAAATTCGCCGGTGACCTTCCAGGCCATGATGAATCACATTTTCCGAGATCTCATCCTCACAGAGGAGGTTGTAGTATATATGGATGATATCCTGGTAGCCACAAAACACGACATTCACCACCACCAAGCCCGAGTCCACGAAGTACTAGAAATCCTGGTGAAACATGACCTTTATCTGAAACCCGCCAAATGCTCCTTCGAACAGAAAACCATCGAATATCTAGGTGTGATCCTGGAAGGGGGGCAAGTGCGCATGGACCCGGTAAAGGTACAAGGCATTCGAGAATGGACCACCCCTCAGTGTACCAAGGACATCAGATCATTTATTGGATTTTGCAATTTCTATCGACGCTTTGTCAAGGGATTCTTGGCTATCGCTCAACCACTTAATGACCTGTTAAAGAAGGACATACCCTGGCACTGGGACGAACTACAACAGAAAGCATTTGACCAGATAAAAGTGATTATCAGCTCTGAGCCGGTTCTTATCCAACCAGATCTGACCAAGCCCTTCGAACTAGAGGTTGATGCCTCCATGTATGCCAATGGCACAGTCCTATCACAAAGAGATACTACGGAGATTCTTCATCCCGTCGCATTCTACTCGGAAACATTCTCACCGGCAGAAAGAAATTATGACATTTGGGACAGAGAACTACTGGCTATCGTCAAAGCATTACGACATTGGCAGCCATACTTGGCTGGATCTCCACACAAAACCATCATCTACACAGACCACTCCAACCTTTTGTACTGGAGAGAACCACATAAGATCAGCTGACGGATAGCACGAGAAGTCTTGGAGCTAGAAGAGTACAACTTCACACTCAAACACTTACCTGGAGCTCGTAATGCACAAGCTGATGCCCTGTCCAGACCAACTGGACAAGATGAAGGGGAAAATGACAATGACAATATCGTCGTTTTGCCAGAAGATGTTTTCATGAAACTGCGGTTGTTAGCCTCCATGATATGGATCTATGGGCCCAAGTGACACAGAATATGAACCAGGAACTGTGCAAATCCTGGGCAGAGCCGCATAACATAAAATGAAGGACGGCCTCTGGTGGAAAGACGGCAATCGACTGGTTGTCACCGGTGGCGACAACATTAAGAGGGGGGTGATTCATTTTCACCACGACCTTCCCTCTGCAGGACACCCAGGAATTGCAAACACATACACCCTCGCCAAATGAGATTACTGGTGGCCAAACATGAAAAAGGATGTCGAAGCATATGTCAAAGGATGCGCAGAGTGCCAGGCGAACAAAGTAAACACTCACCCAAGACCGCCAGCACTTTCACCCATTACGCCAATCGCAACAGCTCCCTTCCAGACCATCGCCATGGACTTCATTGTCAAACTCCCACAGTCACAAGGATACGACTTGATACTCACCATCACAGACCATGACTATTCAAAGGCTGCCCTCTTCATCCCCTGTAATGAGACAATATCAGCGGAAGGAGTTGTGAAACTCTACCTGGACCACATCTACCAGCATTATGGACTGCCACAGAAGATCATTTCTGACCAAGACCCATGATTCGCCTCCATGTTCGCCTGAGCACTCTGTAAACGTCTCGATATTCAACAGAACATATCCACTGTGTATCACCCCCAGACGGATGGACAGTCGGAACGAACAAATCAATGGCTGGAACAGTACCTTCGATTTTGGTGTAACGAACGACAGAACAACTGGGCAGAGTGGCTGGCGACGGCTGAGTTCATGCACAATAGCTGGCCAAATGGAACGACAAAGACCACTCCCTTCTCCCTTATTATGGGATGGAACCCTCGCACTACATGGACAGACAAACCCATGAACGTACCATCTGTGACACAGTGTATCGGCCAATGGGAGGAGATATGGAAATTGGCCAACGACAACCTTCAGAAGGCGCAAAAGACCCTGGCCGAGAAGCCCACTAAGTTTACGCCCTACCAGGTCAGAGATCAAGTCTGGTTAGAAGGGCGCAATATCCACACGTCACATCCAATGGCAAAATTAGCTCCTAGATGCCATGGCCCTTTTGTAATCGAACAGAAGCTCTCAGACGTTATGTACAAGCTCACATTACCTGCCACCTGGAAGATACACCCTGTCTTCCATGCCAACCTTCTAACGCTGTACAAAGAAACTGCCATTCACGGACAGAACTTTCCCAGACCTCCCCCTGACCTCGTTGATGGAGAACTGGAGTGGGAAGTGGAACATATTGCCGATGCCAAATGGAAGGGTCGAGGACGTAATCAAAGGCTCCATTACTTGATCAAATGGAAGGGATTCCCAGATGTCGACAGCTTGTGGGAACCTGCTGCGGATGTCTTTGCACCCAAACTCATCGAAGACTTCTATAGACACCACCCAGAGGCAGATAAAGAGCCGGAGAAAATACGAGTTGCAGAACAGCTCTTCCCCCACAACTGACCAGAAATTCCCCCATGTCATCGTCTAAGATCCACGCCTCTGCCGCCATCGATGCGTTTCCCGTACTTACTCCTGTGCATCCTCCTTCTCGCCCACTTTCTCCTATTGACTACGATGCAACCACCCAAATGGCCCAAGGGGACAGAATCATCGACATCAACAAAGATTTTAATCTGCCCGAACATCCCCATCCAAATGACCTGATTGATGTCGACTTCGGTGATGAGTCCCCTGAGTTCCCCTTTTTCCCCAACGACCCCAATTCCCAGTTCTACTTCCCACTTATGATCCCGTCCTCCAATGATGGCACTACAGATGTGGCCAAGTACATTTATTACACCAACGAAGGTATGGACGTGGCCGGGTGCCTGGAGAAAGGAGGGCCCATCTATGGGGCCCCGGTCTACCTCGAGGAAAAGGACATCGGGTGACTACACTATGTCCTAGGGCCCGAACATTTGCAGCACCTCTCAGCCCATGACCCACGCGCCTTTGCGATTAATGAAGTGCTTCGGGACTTATGGATGCTACGACTGACCGCCGAGATTGCACGACTTCGTAAGTTTCAGGCGCTTCGAGACAATCTAGAGATGCAATGCTGCAACTATGAACGACAGATGGTGAAGATTAACCGGGGGGTTTTCGACATAGAGCACCACCTGGCAAGTATCAGGATGAGGTTGGAGAAAGGAGAGGCATACCAGATTATCTCTGAACGGTACGCCGATATTTTTGCATGACCACTTCCTCGTCACTGCCTCGACCTCGCACCCTGGCTTAATCCCCACTGTTTCGAAATGCCCTGCCTTCATGAAAATCCCGATGGCAAGCTTTGTTGGCACTGTAGCAGCAAGTACCATCTCAGCTGGTGTTGCCCCACGGCCAAGAAACGGTGTCGGCATTGTCAAAGCACCTCACATTGGAGCCGCCAGTGCTTATTCCGATGACTCACGCAGGCTCCCACTGTCCAGAATCCGTCAGGATGGTGCAGCAAGTGTCTCTCTCACAACACCGGACATTGAGAAATCGACTGTCATGTTTACGATGGCTGCTTTCACTGTGGGAGACGGGGGCCCTACGGTTTTCTATGAACACACGTTTGCCCCACGAACGAAGAAAAGGAGAACTATGATGCTGATCACTACGCCGTAGCCGATGACTACCTTTCCTTGGTCCAAGATGATGACGGTGTGCCAATCTAGCTGGCTCTGCTAGGACTTAGAAGAGGGGTAATGTTACGAACCCCGCCATGTCGTCTTGTTTTCCTTTTCTATCACGTGACGTGCTGTTTGACTCCATTTGCCTCTTCGTTGACTGTGTTATGGCTCTCTTTGTACATATTGGTTCCTTATCTTTGACTGAGGCTGTGCTTATCTCTGACTCATACCTTACACCAGAATGCTTACGTATTTTCCCACCAGAAACGTGACTATACCAGATTCATCTATGTATATTCTCACCTGGCCCACACTGACTCCGTTCCCCATTCAGTTATATTGTGACTTCGTTGATACATTGAGTATGGTACTCCGATTCAGACTCCGACCTCTGTTACATATATAAGGCCTGCCTAGATAGCCTGTATGCCTTAGACTCAACTTCTTAATCGACTTGGTGCATTACCTTCTGGGTGATTCCTAAGACCTGACTCTTGAATCGTCTCAGTGCTTTTGGCACTTCTCCGCTTACCAATATTAAGGGATTAGCTCCTTGGTATTGACTTCTCACCCAAACTCCATGTACTTGAAAGACAGTGCACACCTGACTTCATAGTTTTGCTATGTGACTTATCACACATCGTGACGAACACCCGCATCAGGCGTTACAAAAGGTATGATTGCCAACCCCAACATTCAACCCAACGCCACCATCAACAGGTGGATAGCTGCAATCCTCCTTTTTACCTTCAAATTAGTTCATGTCCCAGCTCAGAAGCATCATGGTCCCAACAGCTTATCAAGACGAGAACTGGCAGAAGGAGAAGACATAGACGACAAAGACCCTGAAGACTGGATCAACAGTAAACTTTGCCTCAGTGTCTGGTTAACTACTTGGGCTAGCAGGCTATGGACTCATCTAGGCATCCCTCTGACCTCAGTGCTCAACGTGAATACACATTCTTCCACCTCATCCCTCGACTTCCCCTCTTCTGCCCGATCTATAGACGCCGACGCTGACATGCTCCGGATCCAACACTACTTGGCCACCCTCAAACTACCAGAAGGACTTAGCACTAGTGACTCGGAGAGGCTTTTGAAGAAAACGCACAAGTTCTTTTTACTCAATGGTCGACTCTGGCAACACAACAGTCTTAGTCAACATCAACTGTACATTACCCCATCCCAACGCCTTGCCATCATTCGCTCAGCACATGATGACTTAGGACACAAAGGTGTCTATTTGACTCAACGCTTTGTCATGGATCGCTTCTGGTGGCCCTCCCTTGATGCCGACATCAAATGGTTCGTCAAGACATGCCATGATTGCCAACTCCGTCAAGTAACCAAGGTCCAAATCCCTCCCACTGTTGCTCCTCCAGCACCCCTCTTCTGAAAAGCCTATATTGACACCATGCACATGCCTCCCACTGGTGGATTTCATTACATCGTTCAAGCCTGCTGCTCCCTCTCTGCTTGGCCTGAATGGTGCACACTCCGGACAGAAACAGGTCGCACCCTTGGCAGCTTTATATTCGAAGACATACTATGCAGGTGGGGCACTGTTGAGGAAATTGTTACTGACAATGGCACACCCTTTGTTGTGGCATTGGACTGGTTAGCTAGCAAGTTTGGCATCTGGCACATCAGGATCTCAGCTTATAACTCATGCACCAACGGCATCATCGAACACCAGCATCGCACTATCCAAGAGTCAATTGTCAAGACTTGTAGAGGTGATATTTCTAAATGGCCTGTCGTGGCACCTCACGTTTTCTGGGCAGACTGGGCAACAATCTGCAAGTCCACTGGCTTCTCCCCTTTCTATATGGCTCACGGCATCGAACCTCTCCTCCCCTTTGATCTCATTCTTGCTACCTTCCTCATCCCTGATCTCGCCAACCCCATCTCAACTCCTGATCTCATTGCAACCCAAGCGCAACAACTTCAGTCTTGAGAAGAAGACCTCGTGAACATTCGAGACAACATCCTCCAAAGTCATTTCACGTCCACCAAGGATTTCGAGCACCAAC
This sequence comes from Multifurca ochricompacta, assembly GCA_022496185.1. Lineage (NCBI taxonomy): Eukaryota > Fungi > Basidiomycota > Agaricomycetes > Russulales > Russulaceae > Multifurca > Multifurca ochricompacta. The sequence continues at coordinate 24,207 of WTXG01000324.1, read as the reverse complement.
ATGCTCATACCATCAAGACCATCTCCTTTCGCCCTGGAGATTTGGTCTTGGTTCAAAATTCGGCGGGCACAAACGAATTTTCACACAAGACCAAACCCCGTTACTTTGGACCCATGGTAGTTGTTCACTGCTCTCGCAATGGAGCCTTTCGTCTAGCAGAGCTCAATGGCGCTATATCATGACTCCGCTACGCTGCCTTCTGCCTAGTGTTCGCCATGGGTAACCCGCGGGTAAAAACTGTTGAACACAGAAGATGTTTGGTGATGCTTCAGGCATCAGGTGATTAGATTAGCTACTTGTAGATTAGATTAGATATCGGAGTCTCAGACTTTTTACATTATCATTATTACTTTCTTTCTCACATTCCGCAGTAGCTGACTGATACACCACATAGCATGTGATTTCTGTATTGGCCAATGGCCTTATTCCCTCTTGTTTATTGTTTGGACTTTGTCTGGCACTTGTGGACTTATTCCCAGTGCACAGACCATCCCTTGGATTGTATATAAGGGTGTCTGTTTCATCTCTTCCACTTCAGAGTTTCTTCAACCTCTGAAGTGTAAGTTCTACAATACTTTCTATCATACCTTTGACTAACCGTCTCTTGTAGATAACTTGTCTTTCTAGGTCAGTAGAATAGTAATACAGAGTTTCTTCAACCTCTGAAGTATAACTTGTCTTTCTAGCCTTACACACTAACACTACAGTCAGTATGCTGCGCCTCATGCCTGTTTCACAGGTTATGGGCCCTGGGCATGCTTTACTGATCTGTTCATCTTTTTGATCAGTCCAACAACTTCTTCAAGCTCACTAAGCTTCAAGACTCCCTCCCAATCAGTCCTTTTTTGTGAGCTTTGATCTTTCTTTCTCTTACCCTTAACTGTCCACAAGGTGGTGCACTTTATGTGCCCACCTTGATCTGTATGGCTAGTCCCTCAGGGGATTCTTGCAAAAGGTGACAAGGGACCCTAAGCAGGTGAAACACCTTAAGTTCCTCATGTGCGCTCTAAGTAAATAGTATTCTTAGATATAGCTGGGTTTTTGTCCCATAGATAGTCTTAGTAGGCCCCTTGCCCAGAAGGCTTGGAGCTATAGGTTCAGTCAATGCTTGGCTCAATCCGTAAGCCAGGTTTAGCGACCTGCTGGTAGAGTTTAGGGTCTAGAACAAGGCATGGGTAGTCACTCCCATGACGCTTGGGCTCGATACAAGTAGGCTTGAACTACTATAGTATTTACACAGTAGCTAGAGGGTTTTGTCTCTGGGCAGAAGTACCCGCTGCTTCATTGGGGGTTTGCCCCAACCAGAGGAAACCTAATAGTCTACTATAGTCATGGCCCCAATCATCTAGGGCTTAATCATGGACTCCACCACCAGCACTAGAGGAAGGGCTCTACACCCTTTGTCTCTAGTGGAACTTGTGGTTGGCTCCTCCATGACATGACTCCCCATCTATTTACACATAGTCCCCCTGATGTGGGCTTAGGACTTGTTGTAGATGGCACTAGACAGTCTACTATACTACTTAGAAGTTGCACATCAGAGGCAGGACTTTTTTAAGTTCTGAAGCATAGCGCCACAGAGTGGATGGGCCCTCTTCAATGAGACCTGGACAACTGGTTCTAACTGCTCCTTGGAACCAGGATCAACCTTTTAAATCATCTCAATGTCTTCCATCGTCTTTCCCCCTACTTTCAAGTTTGACAAACTTGATGGCTCCAACTGGCAGCAGTGGTCGGTGTCTTTCACTGCCCTGCTGAGGATAAATGGGATGAAGAGGCACATCATGCATGATGCCCCTGAGTTCCTGAATCCTCCGAAGCCAGAGGATGGAGAAAAGGACGAAGAGTATGCCAAGCGCTTCGCACTTTGGTCGGAGCCCATGTACCTTGAATGGAACAGGGTGGAGGAAGTCCTCATGGGAGTTCTGGTGATGGTAACGTCACCAGAAACATACTCCCAAATTGCCTCTGACAGAACTTATCCTTCTGTCAATGCCAAGTATGAGCGTTTGGAATCGCTCTATGGCTCAGTAGGTAGCATGGCTGTCGATTTGAGCAGCAGCGAGTTAGATAAGTGCTACCTAGTTTAGTAGCGATAATTCAGTTTAGTTGGTTAAAACTGATAATCTTATGTTTACCTAGTTTAGTAGCGATAACTGTGTGATGTAATGCATTAACTAAGTAAGGTAAGAGATAAGATAAGTAATACTCACTTCAGTTTAGTTGGTTAAAACTGAAGTGACAACTACACGAAGGGATGTCCTTAAATACTAAAAGAGAGTGTAATCCTAGTTTGTAGAACAATACTATCTAAGTCCATTGTCCTACAGTCACAAGAGAGAATAAAGAGCGTTTGTGGATTGTCCTTTATCAATCAGTCAAAGCATGCCACAAGCATGCATGGCAGTAATGCCACTCAGGTTGATCCAGTGGCTTTGGGTCTGTCTCAACATTCCCCTGTGATTAAGACAATCCCAGATCAGAGTAAACCTAATCCGGTGACAAAATTAGTAAGCTGCACGTGAGCGTGCGGCTTAGTAAAACCATCAGTGAGCATGTCATTGGTCGGCGTCCTGATAAGAGTAATGAAGCCTTTTTCGACGTATTCGCGGATTGCATGATACTTGATGGAGATATGTTTTGATCGTCTCCCGGTCACGGGATTGAGTGCCAAGTCAACAGCGCCTTTGTTGTCACCGTGTAAGGGAATCGGATCGGAAACGTCGTAGCCAATCTCTGAGAGGAAACTGCGGTACCAGGTGGCTTGGTTGGCTGCGTCAGCCATCGCCATGTATTTGGCGTGTGTGGTGCTTTGAGCCACTGTCTTCTGCTTGCGTGATGTCCAAGAGATAGTGGCATCAGCGAGAAGGAAAACGTAGCCCAAGGTGGAATGGTAGTCGTCTGCATCGTCTCCAAGACTAGAGTCCGAGTAGCCAACAAGGCCATCTCCGCGCACTCCATCGTAGCGAAGCCGAAGGTCTGCTGTACCTTTGAGGTAGGCAAGAACGTACTTGGCAAGACAGAGGTGTTGGGGTGAAGGATTCGCAGCATACTGAGCTAGCCGCGCGACTGCAAAAGAAATGTCTGGGCGAGTCCCAATTTGCACGTACAAGAGACTGCCTATGATCTGCTGGTATTGCTTGATTTCAGATGGTGTTGCCTGTGTGGTGTGCTTTACCAGGTGTGCCTCAGCACCAGTGGGAAGTGGAGTGCATGCAGGGTTCACATCCGCCATCCCAAAACGTTCGACGATCTCTAAGATGTACCTTGATTGGTCAATGTCCAAGCGTTTGAGTGAACGATCGTGAGTGATCTGGACTCCGAGATAAGAGTCGATTTCGCCTAAGTCTGTCATATCATAGCGCTTAGATAATGTGGACTTGATCTTGGTTATCTCTTGGGCAGAGTCGCCTAGAAGCGTGATGTCATCGACATAGAGGATGATAATTACCGTACCCTCCCCGTCTTGGTGATGAAACATGTAAACTCCCGCATCGGAGTAGGTGCACGTGAAGCCGAGCTCCAATAGAACTCCATGGAATTGTAAGTTCCATGCACGTGAGGCTTGCTTGAGGCCGTAAATTGCCTTTTTGAGGAGACAAACCTTGTTCTCCTGGCCGGAGCTGATGAAACTTTGCGGTTGCTCCATATAGATCTCCTCATCCAGTAACCCGTTAAGGAACGCCGACTTGATGTCCATTTGGTGGATCTCCCAATCCTCTAGCATGGCCAACGCTAGCAAGAGTCTCAACGACTCAAACCGGGCAACTGGTGAGAAAGTTTCATCATAATCAATCCCTTGTACCTGCGTAAATCCCTTTGCTACCAAACGCACGCGAAAGCATCCATCCGCCTTGTGCTTGAATACCCATTTAGATTTGACAGGCTTCCGGCCCGCGGGTAAATCGACTAAGGTCCAGGTGCCATTTTTGGCAAGTGTGTCGATCTCATATTGACAGGCTACTTGCCATTCATTGGCGAACTCCGAGTTCATTGCCTCCCGAAAAGTTAACGGATCGTGATACACGGCAGCTGCGAGAAGCGCCGCGTGACCCAGTCTCCCGTTTGCATCAAGCATGGCATTGTCCTTGTTGAAGTAATGAGGGTTTGGCCGAGGGTTTGGCCGCAGCCGCGGGAGATCCTCCAAGGTGGAGTCTGCATGACGTTGGGACTGGAGAATGCAGGAAGTGGGTGCATAAGTGGGGGAGTGTCTAAGACTTTGGGTTCAGGACCTGAGATGCATTGTGGGGTAGCTGGTGGAGATGGTGTCCTTGGCGGAGCGGCCACTCCAGAAGTGATTGCTGGGATAGCGGAGGACGTGGGGACAGTGACAGCCAGTTGTCCTTCAAGGACTGGGGGTTGTGCGGGCGAGGCAGATGGCTGGCTGCTCTCCCGAAAAGGAAAGGAACTCTCGTCGAATGCTACATCGTGTGACAGAGCTATTGATTGGGTATGTCGATTCCAGAACCGGTAACCCTTAGAACCCGGCTCATACCCTACAAGCATCATCTCGACCAATCGTGGATTGAGCTTCTTACGCTTGTTCTCAGGCACGTGTACATATGCCTTACAGCCAAAGACTCAGAAATATGAGACATCCGGAGCGTGACCACCACTCCAGAGCTCATGCGGTGTGCGCCAACCTATCGTTCTGCTGGGAGTCCTATTGTAAGTGTGAATGGCAGTATCCACTGCCAGCTCCCAGAAGCCAAGGGACAAGCTGGCGCCATGTAGCATCGCCTGCGCTTTGTCCATGATGGTTCGATTCCATTGCTCAGCTATGCCGTTTTGTTGCGGCGAACCTGGCATCGTCAGCTTATGTTCGATCCCCTTTTGGTCCAGTACAGTTCTCACGGCGCCTGATAAGAACTCCCCTCCATGGTCAGAATGCAGCACAAGCAGTTTCTCAGTCATCTGGGTCTCAGCCCAGGAGAGGAACTTTTTGAATGCGGCGGCAAGCTGATCTTTGCTTTGGAGGAAGTACACTACCCCATGTCTGGAATAGTCATCAACAAAAGTGGCGATGTAAAGCGCGCCTTGGAGAGACTGTTTCTGCATCGGGCCAGCTAGATTGCTGTGAACAATTTGTAGACGCTGATCCGAGCGCTTGTGAGAGACCAAAAAGGGTAGTCGCGACTGTTTCCCAAATTCACACCCAGGACATGGTGACTGGTCGGAGACGATCAAAGCATCAAGCGAGATTCCTTTTACGGAAGAATGATACCATTTGAGGGCGTTGTAAGACATGTGCCCCATACAGCAATGCCAAAGGTCAATAGGATGAGATGTGTGCGTGTGCGTGTGCGCGTGAAGGGCGGAGATGGAGGCATCCAGCCAATAGAGGTTGTCCTCCAGGTACCCTTGCATGATTTTCCGGTTTTGTACTGTGATAGTGAAAAACTTATCAGTAAATGAGATCTGAGCACCCCTTTGTGCGAGAGCACGTGTAGAGATGAAGCGCATCCGAACATCTGGAATGTGAAGAACATTATTCAGGGTAACCTCAGAATCTTGACTCCCAAGAGTGGTTTTGAAGACCACCTTCCCGACACTGATTTGTTTGACGTTGGAGTTGTCACCTAGGCAGACAGTCCTGTTCATGGGTGCATACTCTGTGAAGTCAGATCGGTGCAGGGTTATGTGATGCGTTGCACCAGAGTCCATCATCCAGTGAGATCAGGTGGCAGCATACAAGGAAACACGGATATCATTAGTGTCATTGGTAACTTCTACAATAGATGCCGATGTTGTGGCTAGATGTGCGTTAACTGCCTTGTTTTGCCCCGACTCTGCTGCCTTTTTGTCCTCCTCATCCTTCTTCTTCTTCCTGCACTCGGAAATCCGATGCCCCTTTTTCTGACAGTAGAAGCATTTTGTAGCCTTCTTGTCTTTGTTATCAGGCTTTTTGACAGGTGTGGACTTGTTGAGTGCGGTGGAGGAACCGGACTGTCGACCTTCCTCATTTATGATATGCTCTTGTATGGTTAGTGGGGAAAGGTCCGCCGGTGCTCCAGTAGCTAAGATGGTAGACGCGACTGCCGAGTATGAGTCTGGCAGCACCTTGATGAGGATGAAGCAAAATTGGAGATCTGAAATCTCCATCTCATTATTTTTGAGAGTAACGCGTGCATCATTTAACTTCTGCAACTGAGGAAGCATTGGAGATGAGTCGTCGAGCACAGTGCTAGTGAGTGCAACCCATGTGTTGAACGCGGACATGGATCCGATGCCTCCGTATACTTTCTTGAGCTGGTCCCACTTGTCCTTGCAGGTGGCATATAATTTGTTGTCCGAGACGGTCTGCCAGACATCCTTCTGAGTGTAAAGTTCAAGAATGCCTTGGAGAACACCTTCTAAGGTGTTCCAGTTGGCTGAGGGTGTGCTGGGCTTGTCTTCGGTTAGATGATCTCAGACGCTGTTCATTTGGAACAGGGCCATCATGCGTGATGACCAAGTGGACCAGTTAGATCCATCAAGGACCTTGATTGCGGCAGAAGGGGGAAAGGAAAAAGAGGGGGCCATAGTGCTGCTTAGTAATTTGCCAATCTGGGTGAGCGGAGCAGTTAGACCCAGATAGTGAAGATCCGATCGATCTCTGATGTATCAACTGTGCACCCTGAATCCACTAAGGATCCAGCCTCTCGGTCCGTCAAAGGGCCCGAGTGTTACAACCAGGGCCAAGTCCCCCACTTTTCTTTACCATCCCCAACACGGACCCTTCCCTTCCACCCACCCTCCACTTCTTGATCACGTCCCCATCCTGGGATCCCTCACATGCTTTGCTTCCTTCCCTGTGACTACTGTCTGTATATGCTGACAAGTTGTTTGTACTTACTTATGTCTCCGTTTATCTCTTATCTCCTTATCTCTAAGACCGGACACTTACTTAATTCCCTATCAGAAGCTAGGCTCTATGCCCTCCGCTTTCGTATATTTGGGCCCACATGACTCCGTTGTCTTATCTTTAGATGCTCATTCGATTACATATATAAGTCCGCTGTAGCTACATTGTAGACCTCAGACTCGACTTATTGAATACATCAGTGTTTGTCTTCAGGACTTTCCCTTTGAAAGCTTTGACTCGATCATCTCAGTACTTCTGGTACTTCCCGTTCACCATTGTCTTAGAGAACAGCCTCTTTGACGTTGACTTCTCATCAATCACTCCAAGGGGCCTCATTGGTCTCTTATCTGATCACAGACGAATGCTGTCACACAAGTCATGTGGAACGTCCCGCACCGGACGTAACATTAAGTCGAGTCTCTTCCCAACGTGGCTTCTTCCAGCCGCAGTCAGACCTTGTTCAAAGAAGAGCTCATCAAACGCAGAGACGAGAATAATCTTTCACAACAGACACTTGGCTCTGCCGTCTGGAAAGACTTTGAATCCGAGTTTGGATACTACGTCTATCACGACGGAAGATACCAACCGGTAGAATACGACGACGAGAAAAGAGTTTGGTATCGTATCCGATACTCGGATCGACAACACTCTTGGGTCACTACTGGACCTGCTCCATTTGAATTTGGATTAGGACCGTGGAGGGAGAACCCCCGGCCATTGCCACTGACTCTGAAGAAGAGTATATAGAACCAGAACAGAACAACGATGCACCAGTATTAGCTTTCGCTACCCAGGTTGCACCGGAGATTGCTACGATCAGAGCTCCTGCATTAGCAACTCCCCAGATATCTACACGATCCACCGACACCATCCATCCCATCACCATGTCCACCATTGCTGCACAACTCCCTGACCCTACCCCGAACCCGCCACCCCCTCCTACCATGACTGTCCCAAACATCCCACCACCATCAGGACGACTCTTGGGAGTAATGCCTCAGACGTTCACAGGAGATTGCTCCCAGAGCAAGAAGTTCATTCTGGAATTTACTACCTTCCAGAACTTCAACCATGACGTCCCACAGATGGTCAACCCATTTCAAAGAGCCAACCTCTTCCTGTCACTCGTTAGAGGGGAAGCTGTGGACGACTGGACGATGGAGCAGTTGGAGTGGCTGAATGAACAAGTGGCGTCAGGACGACGAACCACGAGCCCCGTACTTTGGGAGACAGTCGCTGTTACGAACCCCATCCTTGCCCGTATTCTTTTTTCTACCTAACGACAACCCCTCCCTGCCGCCTACTCTCCACTACCAGATCACGTCTCCATCATGGGACCCGTCATGTGCTCTTCGCCCGTCCCCGTGACTTGTTGTTTATACATCTTTGGTTACCCTTATCTCTGTTTATCGCTTATCTTCTTATCATAAGACCAGACACTTACTTAATTCCCTATCAGTAGAAGCCAGGCTTTACGCCCTCCGCTTCCGGTTATTTGGGCCCACTTGACTCCGTGGTTCTTATCTTTAGACGCTCATTCGATTACGTATATAAGTCCGCTGTAGCTACAATGTAGACCTCAGACTCGACTTATTGAATACATCGGTGTTTGTCTTCTGGACTTCCCCTTGAAACCTTGAACTCGATCGTCTCAGTGCTTCTGGCACTTTCCGCTCAACATCGTCACTAGGGAACAGCCCCTTTGACGTTGACTCACCCATTCAAACTCCAAGAGGTCCTATTGACCTCTTATCTGAATACACGAACGAAGCTGTCGCACAAGTCGTGCAGAACGTCTCACACCGGACGTAACATCAAGTCGAGTCTCTCACAGTGGCTTCCAGCCACAGTCAGACCCTCTTCCAGGAAGAACTCATCGAACGCAGAGACGAGAATAATCTTTCACAGCAAGTACTTGGCTCTGCCACCTGGAAAGACTTTGAGTCCGAGTTTGGATACTACGTCTATCACGACGGAAGATACCAACCGGTAGAATACGACGACGAAAAGAGAGTTTGGTATCGTATCCGATATTCGGACAGCCGACACTCTTGGGTCACTACAGGACCCGCCCCACCTGAATTTGGATTAGGACCGTGGAGGGAGAATCCCCCGGCCATCGTTACGGACTCTGAACCAGAAGAGTACGTAGAAGAACATAGTGAAGAAGCACTGGTATTAGCGTCGACTACAACCCCAGTTGCACCCGCAGTTGTCACGTCCAGAGCCCCTGCTTTGACAACTCCCCAGATTTCGATACAATCCACTGACACCGTCACCCCATTTTACCAAAACATGTCCACTATCGCCGCCCAGCTCCCAGACCCAGTGCCTCCCCCCCCACCCCCGCCAGCCATGTTACCACCCAATATTCCCCCACCATTGGGACGATTGTCGGGAGTACTTCCCCAAACGTTCACCGGGGATCGATCACAAAGCAAAAAGTTTATGCTGGAGTTCACGACCTTTAAGAACTTCAACCATGACGTCCCCCAGATCATTAACCCCTTCCAACGAGCAAACCTCTTCCTCTCTCTGATCCGAGGGGAGGCTGTAGACGATTGGACCATGGAACAGCTGGAATGGCTGAACGAGCAAATTGAAAGTGGCCGTCGCACCACTAGTGAAGGGCTTTGGGAAACCATCGCCCAGTGATTCAAAGATGCGTTTACGGATGGGCAGGCCAAGCAGAAGGCTGCTCGAGAGCTTAAGTCTCTCAGGATGGAGAAAGGAGAGCTTGATGCTTATGTAGCCAAGTTCAGAAGCCTGGCCAACAGGGCTGGCTACGACACCGATGAAGAGGCCACACTGGACCTTTTCTCCCAGGGGTTGCCCAACCCCCTGGTGAAAAATATTATCCAGTTCCACCACCCTAATGACTGGGATACGTGGGTTGACACTGCTCGACGACAGCAGCAGGACTACTTGGACTTCCAGACACTTTGGAGTCGACACGAAGAAAGGAAAAACCCGTGACCAGTGGAAGGCAGCCTTCGGGGTTAAACCCACGCATGCCAGTCAGAGGGATCCAAATGCCATGGACACCTCAGCCGACAGAACCAGAGCACGGGTGGCCCTTACGGAAGATGAAAGGCAAACCCTGATGAAGGAAGGGCGGTGTTTTCGCTGCAAGGCACAGGGGCACATGTCTAAGGAGTGCCCGAAGAAAGGAGTACGGGCAGCGGAAGCAACTGTCGCACCGATCCATAACAACCCACCAAGTATCAGCAAAAAATCACCAACAAAAGAAGAAAAGGCACAGGAAATATGGGCAAATATGATGAAGGAGAGTGAAGAAGTGCGAGCCATCTTAGTAGAAAAGGCGTTCGCAAAAAAGGATTTTTGATTGGCTCAAACCCTTCGGCCTGGGCACGAGCACTACATGTAACCTCTGTGTATACTAGTCGCTTCAAATCTTTGAAAATACCAGTACATTTCGAAACTACACAGAGGACGGCCGATCGCGACATCCTGATCGACTCAGGAGCTACCGACAACTTCATCAGCCCGCGAATGGTGAAGACCATGGGATTGGGGATGCTGGCACTCCCCCAGGAAAAGAATATCTGGAATATTGACGGAACCGCCAATCGGGCTGGAAAAATCACACATTATACCGACCTCAACGTCCAAGTAGGAGAAAGGACAAAAGTCATACGCTTCCTAGTCACCAATCTAGGCGGAGAAGATTTGGTCTTGGGATATCCCTGGCTTGCTGCATTTGAACCAAAGATTAACTGGGGCGATGCGACAATGGACAAGGACTCTTACCCTGTGCTCATCATGTCAATAGGGTACGATTATGCAGTCCGACATTCCTTGGCACACAAGGCAGAAGTAAATGAGGAGGGCCCAGGAAATTGTTTCGTCACCAAAGCATCAGAACTCGTGCAGAAAGCAGTAGAAGGACATGCAGAGAAAACATTTGAAGAAGTGGTGCCAGCAGAATACCATCGACACTGGAAAGTGTTCTCGGAGGAGGAATCGCAACGTTTTCCCCCTGTACGACCATGGGACCATGCCATTGACTTCATACCCGACACCCCGTCAGCAATTGATTGTAAAATCTACCCATTGTCACAGGCAGAACAGACCACGCTCACGGCATTCCTTGAGGAACATCTTGCAAAAGGATATATCCGTCCATCGAAATCACCCTACGCATCGCCATTCTTCTTCATTAAAAAGAAAGACAGCAAACTTCGACCTGTTCAGGATTACCGACGGATAAACGCCTACACTGTAAAGAACGCCTACCCCTTGCCACTCATCTCCGAACTTATTGACACCATGAGGGATAAATCTTTGTTTTCCAAAATGGACGTCCGTTGGGGCTACAACAACATTCGGATCAAAGAAGGGGATCAGTGTAAAGCGGCTTTTAAAACCAATCAGGGACTCTTTGAACCGAACGTTATGTTCTTCGGCCTTACTAACTCCCCTGCCACCTTCCAATCAATGATGAACCACATATTCCGTGACCTCATTCTTACCGGCGAAGTAGTGGTTTACATGGATGACATACTGGTGGCTACTGAAAACGATCTGACCCATCACCGAGAACGAGTACATCAGGTGCTAGATATCCTGCACGAACATGACTTATACCTCAAGCCCGCCAAATGCTCGTTTGAACAGCCAAGTGTGGAATACCTGGGAGTCGTATTAGAAGGAGGACAGGTCCGAATGGACCCCGTAAAGGTGCAAGGAATCCGGGAATGGCCAGTACCTGCATGTGTCAAGGACGTGCGATCTTTCATTGGGTTCTGTAATTTCTATCGATGCTTTGTCCGAGGTTTCTCAGGAATCGCTCAACTGCTAAACAGATTACTGAAGAAAGATGTCCCCTGGCATTGGACAGAAGAACATCAAACGGCTTTTGAACAAATTCGCGACATTATTGGCTCAGAACCGGTCCTGTTACAACCAGATTTACAAAAACCTTTCGAACTTGAAGTCGATGCATCTCATTTTGCAAATGGCGCCGTATTAAATCAACGGGATACGGCGGGACTCCTTCACCCTGTGGCCTTTTACTCAGAGACATTCTCGCCAGTGGAACGGAATTATGACATTTGGGACAGGGAATTACTGGCCATTGTGAAAGCATTGCGACATTGGCGACCATACCTAGCGGGAACTCCTCACAAGACTATTATTCACACCGATCACTCCAATCTACTGTATTGGAAGGAACCCCATAAGATCAGCAGACGAGTTGCTCGCGAGGTCTTAGAGCTGGAAGAATACAACTTCGTGCTCAAACACATTGCAGGAAGTCGCAACGCACGAGCAGACGCACTGTCACGACGACCGGACTTGAACGATGGCGGGGAGGATAACACTAATATCACAGTGCTCCCCGAAGAGGTCTTTGCAAAAACGGCGGTTGTCAGTCTTCATGATATGGATCTATGGGCCCAAGTGTCCCAAAATATGAATCAGCAGTTATGCGAAGCATGGGCCGATGCACACAACCTGAAAAAGATTGACGGCCTGTGGTGGAAGGACGGAGATCGACTCGTTGTCACCGGTGGCGACAACATTAAGAGGGGGGTGATCCATTTTCACCACGACCTCCCCTCTGCAGGACATCCCGGCATTGCCAACACTTACGCTCTTGCCAAACGTGACTACTGGTGGCCAAACATGAAAAGGGATGTGGAGGAATATGTGAAGGGGTGCGCAGACTGCCAGGCCAACAAAGTAAACACGCACCCGCAACTACCGGCACCATTCCCAATTACGCCAACAGCCTCACGACCATTCCAGACTATTGCCATGGATTTCATCGTCAAACTCCCCGTTTCCAGAGGTTTCGACACAGTCCTGACCATCACCGATCATGACTGTTCAAAAGCGGCGCTGTTTATACCCTGCAAAGAGTCCATCACAGCAGAAGGAGTAGCCAAACTTTACCTGGATCACGTCTACAGACACTATGGCCTCCCTGAAAAGATCATCTCAGACCGCGACCCACGCTTCACGTCTGCGTTTGCTAGAGCGCTCTGTAAAACGCTGAATATCGCCCAGAACATCTCCACAGCGTATCACCCACAGACAGACGGACAGTCGGAAAGGACAAACCAGTGGCTCGAACAGTATCTTCGATTCTGGTGCAATGGACGGCAGGACGATTGGGCGGACTGGCTAGCAACAGCAGAGTTTGCCCACAACTCTTGGCCCAATGGTACCACGAAATACTCCCCGTTCTCACTCATCATGGGGTGGACGCCCCGAGCCACATGGACAGGAAAACCAACGAATGTCCCTTCAGTCACACGACATATCGACCAATGGGAGGAGATTAGGAAATCAGCCAATGAAAACCTTTTGAAGGCGCAAAGGACCCTAGCTGAGAAGTCCACAAGGTTCACACCTTATCGGACCAATGACCTGGTATGGTTGGAAGGGAAGAACATCCACACGTCACACCCAACCGCCAAGTTAGCGCCCCAACGTCACGGACCCTTCAAGATAACAAGGAAGCTGTCAGATGTGTCATACCAACTCAAGCTCCCCCCTACATGGCGCATTCACCCGGTCTTCCATGCTAGACTGCTTACGCCCTACAAGGAGACACCTCTGCATGGAGAAAACTTCTCGAGACCCCCACCTGACCTTATCGATGGAGAAGAAGAGTGGGAAGTAGAACGCATTCTAGATTCCAAGCGACAAGGCCGAGGGCGCAAACTGTATTACCTGATTAAGTGGAAGGGATTCCCAGCCTCTGACAATTCATGGGAACCAGCCGGAGATATCTCTGCCCCGGTCCTTATCTCGGAGTTCCATGACTGACATCCAGAAGCACCCAGGAATAGTTAAAAGGAAGCAATCTCAACCCCTAGACGATTTCCCCAGTATATGCCCTCCCAGCAAACTACTACCACTACCGAACTATCAATTATGTCTTTCATTGCTGCCTCTGCTGCCGTCGATGCCTTTACCTCCCCAATGGCTGTCGTCGAAAACTTCCCCTCCGCTCACCCCTCCTCTCATCCCTCTTCTCCCATCGACTACGACGCTGCCGAGGCCCGAGTCAAGAATCAATCCCCTAACCCGAACGACGACTTCACCCACTGTGAAGAGCCCCACCCCAACGACCTACTCAATGGGGAGATCGATGATGAAGCCCCAGAGTTCCCCTTCATCCCCAACAATCCTAACTCGTCAATGTATTTCCCCCTAGAGATCACGATGGCAGATGGTTCCAAGGCCATTGCGAAGTACATTTATTATACCAACGGGGGGATGGACGTGGCGGGATGTATGAGGAAGGATGGGCCAGTTTATGGGGCCCCGGTTTACTTGGAGGAAAGGTATATGGGACGACTTCACCACACACTGACTGATGAACAGTTGGGCCATCTTGCTGTGGAGGACTGTCGTGCCTTCGCGATCGACGAGGTAATGAACGACATGAGGTTGCCACGCCTCAAGGCGGAAGTCATGAGGCTGCGGAAGAATATCACCCTGCGGAGAACGTTGAACCAGCAGTACAAGGAGCACGCGAAAATGATGGCTAAGCTGACGAATGGGATGTTCCAGTTGGAACAGGAGATTGTTGAGATCAGGAAGAGGTTGGAGGCGGGAGACGCATATCAGACGATCGCCGAAAGGTACGCCGACACCTATGCACGACCCCTCCCTCCTCATACACTGGGAGCCGCCCCGACACTGCTGCCGAGCCGGCTCGAGATGCCACGGTTGCATGAGAACCCACGCGGGGAAACCTGCTGGCGTTGTGATAGCAAGTATCACATCAGTTGGAACTGCCCTCTCAACCACAAGTGGTGCTGACACTGCCGCAGCAATCTTCATTGGAGCCGGCATTGTATCTTCCGACGTGTAGGGGTGGCCCCAATGATCAACAATCCGTCAGGCTGGTGCGGCAAATGCCTTCGTCACAACGCCAGGCATAAAGAAATTGACTGCCCCGTCTACGACCTGTGCCGCACCTGTGGTCAGCGCGGCCCATACGGCTTCCTCCGCACCCATGCATGCCCACAAGAAATGGAGACATATCAAATGGATGATCGTAATGTAGCTGATGACTACCTAGAACTGGTACAGGATGATGATGGTACGAGTCGTTTCTAGCCGGGACTGCTAGAACCAGAAGAGGGGGTGATGTTACAAACCCCATCCTTGCCCGTATTCTTTTTTCTACCTAACGACAACCCCTCCCTGCCGCCTACTCTCCACTACCAGATCACGTCTCCATCGTGGGACCTGTCATGTGCTCTTCGCCCGTCCCCGTGACTTGTTGTTTATACATCTTTGGTTACCCTTATCTCTGTTTATTGCTTATCTTCTTATCATAAGACCGGACACTTACTTAATTCCCTATCAGTAGAAGCCAGGCTTTACGCCCTCCGCTTCCGGTTATTTGGGCCCACTTGACTCCGTGGTTCTTATCTTTAGACGCTCATTCGATTACGTATATAAGTCCGCTGTAGCTACAATGTAGACCTCAGACTCGACTTATTGAATACATCGGTGTTTGTCTTCTGGACTTCCCCTTGAAACCTTGAACTCGATCGTCTCAGTGCTTCTGGCACTTTCCGCTCAACATCGTCACTAGGGAACAGCCCCTTTGACGTTGACTCACCCATTCAAACTCCAAGAGGTCCTATTGACCTCTTATCTGAATACACGAACGAAGCTGTCACACAAGTCGTGCAGAACGTCTCACACCGGACGTAACAGTCGCCCAACAATTTAAAGACGCCTTTACGGATGGGCAGGCTAAGCAGAAAGCCGCAAGAGAGTTGAAAACACTAAAGATGGAAAGAGGGGATTTGGATACATACGTTGCCAAATTCTGCAGCCTAGCCAACCAAGCCGGGTATGACACAGATGAAGAGGCCACATTGGACCTCTTCTCGCAGGGACTCCCCAACCCCCTGGTAAAGAATATAATCCAGTTCCACCACCCACACACTTGGGACGACTGGGTAGATGCTGCACGCCGACAACAACAGGATTACCTCGACTTTCAGACAAGGTTTGGGGTTGACACAAAGAAAGGGAAAACGAGAGACCAATGGAAAGCAGCTTTTGGAGTAAAAGCACCAGGACACGCTCCGACATGGGATCCAAATGCCATGGACACCTCGGCGGACAGAACCCGTGTCCGCGCAACACTCACAGAAGATGAGCGGCAAACCCTTATGAAGGAAGGGAGATGTTTCTGCTGCAAAGCCCAGGGACACATGTCCCGAGATTGCCCAAAGAAGGGGGCATGCGTAGCTGAGGCCACTACTACCCCAGCCCCTGTTTCCAATAACCCAACCACCATTGACAAATGCACCAAGGAAGAAAAGGCCCACAATATATGGGCAAATATGATGAAGGAAAGCGAGGAAGTGCGCGCTATTCTAGTGGAAAAGGCATTTGCCAAAAAGGATTTTTGACTGGCTCGACCCCATCGGCCTGGGCAAGAGCACTACATGTAACTTCTGTGTACACTAGTCGATTCAAATCGTTGAAAATACCAGTACATTTTGAAACTACACAGAAGACGGCCGACTGAGATGTATTGGTGGACTCTGGAGCCACTGATAACTTCATTAGCCAGCGACTCGTAAAAGTCCTGGGATTAGGGACACTCATGCTCCCTCAAGAGAAAAACATTTGGAACATAGATGGGACAGCCAACAAGGCTGGGAGAATCACACACTATACCGACCTAAGTATACAGGTCGGGGAAGATACAAAGACAATCCGCTTCCTTATCACTGATCTTGGGACCAAAGACCTTATCCTAGGATATCCCTGGCTTGCGGCCTTTGAGCCAAAGATAAACTGGACGGATGCAACCATGAGCAAAGAATTCTACCCTGTCATCATTACGTCCCTGGGGTATGATTATGCGGTGCGACACCCTGCCATCCGAGCCATTGTTATGGGAGAACGAGCTACATGGGATGATCTAGAGTCCAGTGATCAAATATACTGCTATACAACAAAGGCTTCCGAGTTGGCGCAAAAAGCAATGGAGGGGCAGGAAGCCAAGACCTTTGAAAACACCGTCCCCAAAGAGTACCAACGTCACTACAAGGTATTCTCTGAAGAAGAATCTCAACGATTTCCACCTTCATGACCCTGGGACCACGCCATCGATTTCATACCAGATACTCCCCCAGCTATCGACTGTAAAATTTACCCACTGTCACAAAAAGAACAGGAGGCGCTGACCGCTTTTCTGGAAGAACATCTTGCCAAAGGTTACATTCGTCCGTCAAAATCACCCTATGCGTCACCTTTCTTCTTTATTAAGAAGAAAGACGGCAAACTACGTCCAGTGCAAGATTACCAGAGAATCAATGCCTATACAGTCCAAAATACCTATCCTCTCCCACTCATACCAGAACTCATCGATACTATGAGAGACAAAGCGTTATTCTCCAAAATGGACATTCGTTGGGGATATAACAACATACATATTCGTGAAGGAGATCAGGGAAAAGCCGCATTCAAGACCAACCAAGGGCTTTTTGAACCTAACGTCATGTTTTTTGGATTGACCAACTCCCCGGCAACATTCCAAGCAATGATGAACCACATATTCCAAGAGCTCATACTGACCGGAGAAGTGGTTGTTTATATGGACGATATCTTGGTTGCCACCAAAGACAACCTCCCTCATCATCGAGCCTGTGTCCATCAGGTCTTAGATATCCTACACGACCATGATCTTTACTTAAAACCAGCAAAATGCTCCTTCGAACAAAGAAGCGTCGAGTACCTAGGAGTCATACTAGAGGGAGGACGTGTACGCATGGATCCAGTCAAAGTACAGGGAATTAGGGAATGGCCGACACCCACGAGCATCAAGGATGTCAGGTCTTTTATCGGGTTCTGTAACTTCTATCGACGCTTTGTGAAAGGATTCTCGGGAATTGCTCATCCGCTGAATGACCTCCTGAAAAAGGACACGCCATGGCATTGGGATACACCCCAACAGGAAGCATTTGAACGGATTAGAGACATCGTAGGAGCGGAACCGGTACTCATTCAACCAGATCTAAACCGGCCTTTCAAGCTAGAAGTAGATGCTTCCCACTTTGCAAATGGAGCCGTGCCGTACCAACGCGACAACGCACAGATCCTGCATCCAGTAGCGTACTATTCAGAGACCTTCTCCCCAGCCGAACAAAATTACGACATCTGGGACAGAGAGTTGCTTGCCATTGTCAAAGCCCTACGTCACTGGCGACCTTATCTGGCTGGCGCCTCACACAAAACTGTTATCCACACGGACCATTCCAACTTGCTGTATTGGAAGGAACCTCACAAAATTAGTCGACGAGTGGCACGAGAGGTTTTAGAGCTCAAGGAATACAATTTTACCCTGAAACATATTGCAGGAAGCCGTAATGCGCGAGCAGATGCATTGTCACGCAGACCAGACATGCATACCAGAGAGGACGACAATAATAACATCGTGGTCCTCCCGGAAGAAGTGTTCACACGAACTGCCATGGTCAGCCTCCACGACATGGATTTATGGGCACAAGTCTCACAGAATATGAACCAAGAACTCTGCCAATCATGGGCTGACGCACATAACTTAAAGGAAATCAACGGCCTATGGTGGAAAGACGGAGATCGACTTGTTGTCACCAGTGGCGACAACATTAAGAGGGGGGTGATCCATTTTCACCACGACCTCCCCTCTGCTGGCCACCCTGGCATCGCCAACACCTACACCCTCACTAAACGAGATTACTGGTGGCCCAACATGAAACGCAATGTCGAAGACTATGTGAAAGGATGTGTGGCATGTCAAGCAAACAAGATCAACACACATCCAAAAGTCCCACCAATATACCCCATCACACCTACCGCATCGACCCCATTCCAGACCATTGCGATGGATTTCATAGTCAAACTCCCTAAGTCACAGGGGTTCGACTCCATCCTTACAATCACCAACCATGACTGTTCGAAGGCAGCCCTTTTCATACCCTGCAAAGAAACGATCACAGCCGAAGGAGTGGCAAAACTATATCTTGATCATGTTTACCGCCACTACGGACTCCCCCAGAAGGTCATCTCCGACCGAGACACTCGGTTTACATCAGCATTTGCACGAGCCCTATGCCAAACATTAAATATCACACAGAACATATCCACAGCATACCACCCACAGACCGACGGACAGTCAGAACGTACCAACCAGTGGCTAGAACAGTATCTGCAGTTCTGGTGTAATAGACGACAGGATGACTGGGCCCAATGGCTCTCCACAGCGGAGTTCGCCCACAACTCCTGGCCCAATGGGACAACAAAGACCACCCCATTCTCCCTTATCATGGGCTGGACCCCACGAACCACATGGGTAGATAAGCCCACCAATGTACCATCCGTAACCCAGTGCATCAACCAATGGAAGGAGTTACGACAATCGGCCAATGAAAACCTGCTGAAGGCGCAAGAGCTCTTATCGGCACTGCCTCACAAGTTCACACCGTATCAGGCCAATGAATGGGTCTGGCTCGACGGGAAGAACATTCATACGTCACATCCCTCTGCCAAACTAGCGCCCCGACGTCACAGACCTTTCCAGATCAGAAGGAAACTGTCGGATGTCTCATATGAACTTGAACTCCCTGAGAAATGGAAGATCCATCCGGTCTTCCATGCACGGTTACTGACCCCGTACAAGGAAACTTCCATGCATGGCAGAAACTTCCCAAGACCACCACCTGACCTCATTGATGGGGAGGCGGAGTGGGAAGTGGATCGCATTCTGGACTCGTCCCGAAGAGGCCGAGGGTGCAAGTTACATTACCTGATCAAGTGGAAAGGATTCCCAGACTCTGACAGCTCGTGGGAACCCGCCAGGAATATCTTCGCTCCGGCCCTTATCACGGAGTTCCACTTACGACACCCCCAAGCGCCCAGAACATAGTTAAAAGGAGACGATCCTCAGCCTCAGATAAATCCCCAGAACAACGCTTTACCAGCAACGTCCTACTATCCATTAAACATGTCTTCTTCCTCCTTTATCGCTGCCTCTGCCGCCGTCGACGCCTTTGCCGCCACCCATGTCGTGGTGGAAGCTTTCCCCTCCGCTCACCCTTCCACACATCCCTGCTCCCCCATCGACTACGAGGCCGCAGAGGAACGAGTCAAAAACCAGTCGCCAAACCCCAACGACGACTTCGACCACTCTGAAGAACCACACCCGAACGACCTCGTTGGCATGGAACAGGACGACAATGTTCCCAAGTTCCCATTTTTTGCCAATAACCCAAACTCCTCCATGTACTTTCCACTTGAGATCACAATGGCTGATGGAACAAAGGAAATAGCTAAGTACATCTTCTACACCAATGGAGGGATGGACGTCGCAGGATGCATGAAGAAAGATGGGCCTGTTTACGGGGCCCCCGTCTATTTGGAAGAACGGTACACGGGACGTCTTCACCACACAATGAGTGATGAACAGCTAGGGCACCTTGCAGCTGACAACCCTCGAGCCTTTGCAATTGATGAAGTACTGAATGACATGCGCCTTCTGTGTCTCAAAGCTGAGGTAATGAGACTGCGGAAGACTCTCACACTGCGCACCACGTTGAACACCCAGTACAAGGAGTATGCGAAACAGATGACAAGGCTCACAAGAGGGATGTTCCAGGTAGAACAGGAGTTGACAGAGATCCGGAAAAGACTAGAGAAGGGGGATGTGTACCAGACTATTGTGGAAAGGTATGCAGACACTTATGCACGGCCCCTTCCACCACGATCATTAGGAGCTGCACCACAATTACTGCCGAACCGGTTTGAGATGCCGCGGATGCACAAGAACCCCCGAGGGGAGACATGCTGGCGATGTGATAGCAAGTATCACATTAGTTGGAATTGCCCCCTTAATCGCAAGTGGTGCCGCCATTGCCGCAGTAACCTACACTGGAGCCGATTCTGTATCTTCCGCCGCATGGGAGTCGCCCCGACAATTGTCAACCCTTCGGGATGGTGTGGTAAATGCCTACACCACAATGCAGGTCATCGCGAGTTAGACTGCCCGGTTCACGACATGTGCCCCCAGTGTGGACGACGTGGCCCCTACGGCTTCCTGCACACGCACCAATGCGCGGCTGATGAGACGTATACCATAGGAGATCGAAACTTGGCAGATGATTACGTGGACCTGGTGCAGGATGATGATGGTGCGTGTTTCTAGCTGGGTCAGCTCGAACCAGAAAGGAGGGTGATGTTATGACCAGGGCCAAGTCCCCCACTTTTCTTTACCATCCCCAACACGGACCCTTCCCTTCCACCCACCCTCCACTTCTTGATCACGTCCCCATCCTGGGATCCCTCACGTGCTTTGCTTCCTTCCCCGTGACTACTGTCTGTATATGCTGACAAGTTGTTTGTACTTACTTATGTCTCTGTTTATCTCTTATCTCCTTATCTCTAAGACCGGACACTTACTTAATTCCCTATCAGAAGCTAGGCTCTACACCCTCCGCTTTCATATATTTGGGCCCACATGACTCCGTTGTCTTATCTTTAGATGCTTGTTCGATTACGTATATAAGTCCGCTGTAGCTACGTTGTAGACCTCAGACTCGACTTATTGAATACATCGGTGTTTGTCTTCAGGACTTTCCCTTTGAAAGCTTTGACTCGATCATCTCAGTACTTCTGGTACTTCCCGTTCACCATCGTCTTAGAGAACAGCCTCTTTGACGTTGACTTCTCATCAATCACTCCAAGGGGCCTCATTGGTCTCTTATCTGATCACAGACGAATGCTGTCACACAAGTCGTGTGGAACGTCCCGCACCGGACGTAACACCGAGAGAGTACTCACACGCGCTTCAGTGTTGCCACGCTCCATCGCATGGCTCGTGGGAAGCCCTGATTAGGGGCCCAGTCTACATCAGTCCACCAGTTCCAGGGACTGGGGAGATGAGATCATGATAGACATGGAACAGAGGCTTGCCTTTTGAGTGAGAGAAAAAACAGTGCGTGTATAGGGGAAGGGAGCTTGTGTAATCTTGGGTGGATCTTCTTCTGGATTAGATTAGATACGGCCAGGGCCCATAACCTGTCGATTTGAGCAGCAGCGAGTTAGATAAGCGCTACCTAGTTTAGTAGCGATAATTCAGTTTAGTTGGTTAAAACTGATAATATTATGTTTACCTAGTTTAGTAGCGATAACTGTGTGATGTAACGTGTTAACTAAGTAAGGTAAGAGATAAGATAAGTAATACTCACTTCAGTTTAGTTGGTTAAAACTGAAGTGACAACTACACGAAGGGATGTCCTTAAATACTAAAAGAGAGTGTAATCCTAGTTTGTAGAACAATACTATCTAAGTCCATTGTCCTACAGTCACAAGAGAGAATAAAGAGTGTTTGTGGATTGTCCTTTATCAATCAGTCAAAGCACACCACAAGCATGCATGGTGGTAATGCCACTCGGGTTGATCCAGTGGCTTTGGGTCCATCTCAACAATGGCCACCTACAACTTGTGGTGTTCTGTGTCCTCCTTCTGCTTGGAGGAGGGCAAGCAATTCAGACCCCAGTTGCAGCATGTGTTGGATGTGAGGAGTACTCTCAAGGAAAATGGGATGGAGATCTCTGATCTCCAGATGAGCTTTATTTTGCTCCAATCCCTACCTCCATCCTACTCAGCCATTGCTGGCTCAATCCTGGCATCAGGTCCTCCTGACCGCCTTTCCCCTCAGGACCTTGTACAAAAGTTCCTAAATGAGGAAAGCCAACTAGCCGGCCCCGCAGGAAGTGGTGTTGGGGCTGCCCTTAACAAGGCAGCCCATGTCAACAAAAATAAAACCAAAAAACAAGTAACTTTCATGCCACAACCTGCAGGTGCATCATTGTCCAATGATGTCACCTGCTTCTATTGCCAGAAGCTGGGCCACAAGGCTAATGAATGTCGGCAAAGGAAACAGGACAGAGCCAATGCTGATGCAGGCAAAAAGGGCAACAAGAGGAAGGGGCAAGGCCCCAGTGTACAAACAAACTCCACACAAATAGCTACCATAGTTAATGGTAGTGGCAGAATACAGGAGGTGCATGAGACACCTTGCATTTCACTTTATATGATGACCAAGCATATGCAAGAAGTCAATGATGGCAGCAACCCTTGGATGATGGACAGCAGAGCCACCACCCATTTCACACCATACTTAGATGATTTCTCTGAGTATCTCCCACACAAGGGACATCAGGTGACAATTGGTGATGGGTCCATAGTCCAAGTCAAAGGAACAGGCAAAGTCATACTCAGAACTTGAAACAATTATGAGTTGGAGTTAAATAATGTCTTTTATATGCCTGGGAGTGAAAGAATACTCTCGACAAGCTGCATCACAGACAAAGGCGGCTCAGTGGAATTTACTCCATCTGAGGTCAAAATAAAGTACAATGTTACGACCCCTGCCTAGCAACCCAATTTTCTTCACGATCCCCAGCGACGACCCTATCCGTCCCCCTACTCTACATTTCCTGATCACGTCCCCTTCCTGGGACCCGTCACATGCCTTACTTCCTTCCCCGTGATTGACTTTGTCTCTGCTTGCCTCGCTTTGTCTATGATTGGCTTCTTTTCCCTTATCTCTTATCCCTTATCGTATGACCGGACACTTACTTAGTTCCCTATCAGAAGCTAGGCTTTACGCCCTTCGCTTTCGTATATTTGGGCCCACATGACTCCGTTCTCTTATCTCGTAGACACCCATTCGATTACGTATATAAGTCCGCTGTAACTACAATGTAGACCTCAGACTCGACTTATTGAATACATCGGTGTTTGTCTTCTGGACTTCCCCTTGGAACCTCTGACTCGACCGTCTCAGTGCTTTTGGCACTTTCCGCTCAACATTGTCACTCGGGAACAGCCCCATTGACTTTGACTCATCCCCTTACACTCCAAGAGGTCTTATTGATCTCTTATCTGAACATACGTACGAAGCTGTCGCACAAGTCGTGCAGAATGTCTCACACCGGACGTAACATCAAGTCGAGTCTCTCACAGTGGCTTCCAGCCGCAGCCAGACCCTCTTCCGAGAAGAACTCATCGAACACAGAGACGAGAATAATCTTTCACAGCAAGTACTTGGCTCTGCCGCCTGGAAAGATTTCGAGTCCGAGTTTGGATACTACGTCTATCACGACGGAAGATACCAACCGGTAGAATACGACGAAGAGAAAAGAGTTTGGTATTGTATCCGATACTCGGACAGTCGAAACTCTTGGGTTACAACCAGACCTGCCCCACCTGAATTTGGACTAGGCCCGTGGAGAGAAAACCCTCCAGCCATTGTCACAGACTCCGAACCAGAGGAGTACGTAGAAGAACATAGCGAAGAAGCACTGGTA